>JAFEMH010002585.1:167500-328971 GCA_022495995.1 Adenophora triphylla var. japonica
TCAATTATTTTATAAAAAAAAATTAAAAAATATTTTTACACCAAAATTCATAATTTTTTTTCCTCTTTAATTAGAGACTAATTTCATTTAATTTGGACACAAAAAAAACACTCTTTTTTAAATATAAATTTCTTTATTTTTCTTTTTAATTTTTCAATATCTTTTTTTTTTAAATTAATTAAGTGTGAAGTATATTTTTTTATTATAAATGATGATAATAATAATCATAATTTTACTTTTTAAATATAAATTATTATTTGTAATGTTAGTTCCTTCGTTTCAAAATTTGACATTAATTTTTTAAACATATTAAGTAATATTGTATAAAATATTCCTTGGGACGAATATATTAATTTATTTTTTTACCCGAAGTCGCATTATTTTGTAAAAATTAATGTTTATAATTTTCGTATCTTCGTGTCAGAAAATAAATATTAATTTTTGAGATAAGTCAATTCATTGAGGCAAAGGAAGGAATTTTTTTATTATTTTTTTGATATAGAAAGTAGTATTAATTATGGGATGAAAGTAATATTCATTTTTGAATTGAAGGAAATTTTTTTTCTTAAAAAAAAGTAGAATTTTTTTATATGTCAAAAAAAAATGAACATTGCTTCTTTCGTCTCAATAAACATATTAAAAATAATACTACTTTATTCGTCTAAAAAATTAATGTAATATTTTGAGACGAAGACACTAACATTACAAACATTAATTGCAGAGGCGAATGAAGTAGTATTATTTTTTAAAATATTCATTGGGTTGAAGGAAATAATGCTCATTTTTTTTTGAAAAAAAAAAGTAGTATTATTTTTGGGTTAATCATTTTGATTCGAAAGTAATATTATTTTTGAAATATTGTAATATTAGTGCCTTCGTTTCAAAATATGACATTATTTTTTTAAACAACTTAAGTAATATTTTATAAAATATTCATTGGGATGAAGATGGTATTTTATTTTTATAGCCGAAGTAGTAATATTTTGCAAAAATTAATCTTTATAATGTTTGTGTCTTCGTGTGTCAAAAAATAATCATTATTTTTTGAGACAATTAAATTCCTTGAGGCAAAGGAAGCAATTTTCTTTTGATATAGAAAGTAGTATTCATTATGGGACGAACGTAATATTCATTTTTGAATTGAAGTAATTTTTTTCCTTACAAAATATTACAAAATAGAATTCTTTTTTATGTCCAAGAAAAATTAACATTGCTTCCTTTGGCTCAATGAACATTTACAAAAATAATACTACGTTATTCGCCTAAAAAAATAATGTCATATTTTGAGACGAATGCACTAACATTACAAACATTAATTGCAGAGGCTAATGAAGTAGTATTAGTTTTTAAAATATTAATTGGGATGAAGGGAATAATGATCATTTTTTTGGATAAAAAAAGTTGTATTATCTTTGGGTTATTCATTTTGAATCGAAAGTATATTCTTTTTTGAAATGTTGTAATGTTAGTGCCTTTGTTTCAAAATATGACATTAATTTTTAAACAAATTAAGTAACATTTTATAAAATATTCATTGGGACGAAAATAGTATTTTTTTTTTCTATAGCCGAAGTAGTAGTATTTTGTAAAAATTAAATTTTATAATGTTAGTTTCTTCGTCTCAGAAAATAAATATTAATTTTTTAGACAAGTACATTCCTTGAGGCAAAGGAATCAATTTTTTTTTTTTGATATAGAAAGTAGTATTAATTATGGGATGAAAGAAATATTCATTTTTGAATAGAAGGACAATTTTTTTTCTTAAAAGTACTGTAGAAATAATGAAAAACATATGATTAAGAATTTTCATTGAGTTTCTTTTTTTACAAAACATTTTATATTAAGTTCTTCTCGCTCAATTTTTTTTTTTTTTAAGAAACAATTCCTATGGATCTCTTTTACAAAATGATGAGTTATTAATAAAGAACTTTAGATTAATGATAAAAAAAATTGTGGAAGTCATTTGATATAACATTTTTTAATTTAAAGAGTAGTTGAAGTATATTAGTGAAAGTAAAAATCTTATTAAAAATCTTATTATTGGCTACAAATATAATTATTAGAAATATTTATGTTTTAATTTGTATTTTATCAAAATTTGATGTATTATTAATCTTGGTTTCATTTAAGAAACAATTCCTATGGATCTCTTTTACAAAATGATGGGTTATTAATAAAGAACTTTAGATTAATGATAAAAAAATTGTGGAAGTCATTTGATATAACATTTTTTAATTTATAGACGGAATATTATATTTTCTGTCTCAAGTCAACTTTAAAAAATGTCATTATACAAAAAAAATTATTTTCTTCATTTCGAAAATGAATATTACTTTCAACTCAAAATAAATCACCAAAAAATAATACTCCTTTTTTTTCCAAAAAATTTCATTATTATGTGCTTTAACTAGAAGGGAAAATTATATTTTCCGTCTTAAGTAACTAAAATTTTTGAAGTAGCGACATCAAATTACTTTTTTTGACCCAATTCTAGGAAAACAGTGTTAGTATGTGCTTTAACTTGATAATGCCCTATTTAAAGAATTTTGTAAGTAAAAAACGGGTTGATAAAATTTTTGAATCCATCTTAAACCCGCAATGATCCGCGTCTAATGAAAAGAGTTTGGAAATGTTTTCTTTTAAATCAGGTGGAATTGGGGTGGATTTGAGAGTAGCTCGAACCGTCCAATTTAACCCGAACCTGCATAATATTCATCATTTTTAGAATAAATTTTAAATATTGATAATATTTGTATATTATTATATACTTATTTGTTTATAGTTTATTGTATTTTCTTATTTTTCTATGTCATATTATTAATCTCTACATTTATACGAAAATAAAGGGAAAAAATATTATTTTATAATAGAAATATTAATCATTTTTTCTTCAACTTTTGTCATATTTTAAACGTTAAAAAATTGTTTAGGATATTAAAGAGATGAATGGTTTTATTATAAAGTGTAAAAAGTTGGGTACAAAGTAATTAGTGAATAGTTGTTATGAGTATGACATATAAGACCATTGAATATAAAAATATTAAAAACATTTCATTGTACTTTTTTAAACTTAAAATGGGCCACCTTTTATTAAAAGAAAAGGAAGTTTAAAATGGGACTAAGGGAGCATTTATTTATTTGATAGTGAAATAATTTTTCGTAATGTTAAATTTAGTAAATTTCGAGATAAAAAAAAACATGATTATATAACAATAACATAAAAGAAATATGTAAAAATCAAACGGGGGGAGGGGTAGAAGTTGAGTACGGTTCAAGAACAAAATAACTTCTCAAAAATAAAAATTGATGATACTTGAAAATTTCATTTCATGTAATTTGTTTGTTTGGAGTATCACTAGAGTCAAGAGTTTCGAATTGCAGTTGAAGAGAAAGATGTGGAGACTTATAACTAGATTGATTACGCTTTCCCAATCGTTGGCGAAACTAAGTGATACTGTGGGCAAATTACGCACATATCACGTTCAATACACAATAAATATGTTTTACATAAAAAATATGCGTTCAATTCCATAATTACCACTCTGATGTTTGTACTAACAATATAGTATGCAAGAAAGTTTTTCACAATATATAAAAATAACTTGATTTTATGTTTGTTTTATTTTAATTTTTTTCTTTTAAGTATTAGTAACGACCCGTGCATCACACGGGAGTTAAACTAGTAACATTAACGACAAAATCACTCGGTAGCAGCAGAAACCGCGACAAATCTGCCACGGCCACAAGCTCCCTATCCCCAAAATCGGTAATTGGCCCCACACAATCAATATTAATTCACAAAACACATCAAATACCCAATTTATGAATCCAGAAATATTTTAGGTGTGGGCTAAAAAGTTTTGCCAGCTAATAACATTTAAACAATCATTTTTTTTCTATGGTATCTATAATATAAATTAGGGATATCCTTGTTACAGTTGTTTGAACAGTAGCAAGTGACGAAATTTTCATTTTGTCCTCAAATATTTGTCCTTTTTTCATATTGTCCTTAAAAAAATTTTTTTTTTAATTAAAGAAAAAAAAAGTGTCCTCGAATACGGGCTTAATTAAAAAAAAAAAAAATTACCTGTCCTCGAACACGAGCTTATTCTAGTCTATAGTATAAATCACACCTCCACTATCTACAGTACAATGAACAGTACCAAGCGGCTAATTTCCCATTTCGCCCTCATACATTTGTCCCTTTCCCATTTTGCCCTTAAAAAAAAATCTTTTTTTAAATTTAAAAAAAAAAAAAAAATTAATTAAAAAAAACACGTGTTCTTGGACACGGGCATGTACTAGTAGTATTATATTTAAAAAGAAATAATATATAATTTTCTAAAAATATATTTGAAAAAATTACATTTTATTAACATTTTCGTATTGTAATAATTACATAAACTTAAAATTTATACTAAATATATAAAATTTTGACAACAAAAAATTATTTTTAAACATACAAAAAAGAAATAGACTTTTATTTTTTTTTGGGAAGGAGAATTTTAGACTATCGTTATCAGTGATCCCAACCCAATCTCAAATAAAATATTAATTTCTCTCACTTCTATATACACAACTCTCAACCTTATATAATATATGTTCCCATCAGTGACCCCAACACAACCCAACCTTTTAGTAAAATATGTATTTCTCTTTACTTCAACTTACCTAAAATACTTATCATTTTATTTTTTTAAATAATCTATTAGTAATAATATTTCTAAAATTATCCGTACAATTATTAAAAATAATTACCCATACAATTATAAAAAAAATTATGAATTTTGATATATTTTTTATTTTATTATTTTATATAATTATATAAAATTTATTAATTTTAAAAATATATTTATATAAACACGTGTCACCCTATGAAAGGGTGACATGTGTACAAAAAAAAAAGAAAAAAAAAAGAAAAAGTCATGAAAATGAGCAACCTAGGTTGGCTGAGGTTTCCATGACATTTTTTTTTTGACCCATGGTGACCCAACAATGGGAGTCAGCAATGGGGATAGTCTTATGATTTATCTCGAAAATAAAAAATATCATAAGTAACATTTCTTTTAAAATATCTCAAAAATGAATAGAACTTCATTTTAAAAAAGTATTTTAGAATTTAATTTGTTATTATGGAAAAAAACATTCCAAAAATATCTTCACTTTAAAGAGTATTTTAGAATTTATTTTTTATTATTTTAGTGAAAAAGAAAGGTAAATGTAGAGGTGGTTTTGAGAGAGAGAGAGAGAGAGAGAGAGAGAGAGAGAGAGAGAGAGAGAGAGAGAGAGAGAGAGAGAGAGAGAGAGAGAGAGAGAGAGAGAGAGAGAGAGAGAGTATTTTCAAATTTAGATAATTAGTATTTTTTTGGGAAAAAAAAGAATGGTAAAGGAAGAAGTGGATTTTTTTTCAAAATATTTTTTTAAAAAAATTTAAATATCAAATTAACATAGATGAAAACTTATGTACCAAACTAATACTTTCAAGTTGGATTCCGGAATTGGTAATTCCGGAATAATGTAATTCGGGATTGGTAATTTCGAAATTCTTTCTTTTTTTTTTACGAACCGAATTAACAAAATAATATTTTCGGAAAATTCAATTCCGAAACTGGTAATTCCGGAATTCATTTTTTTTACAAAACTGAATTAAAAAATAATTTTTCGGAAAATTCAATTCCGAAACTGCTAATTTCGGATTTGCTTTGCACAGAATTTTTATCCCTTCTCCATAACAACAACAGTCTGTAAATAAGCACGTGGGGTCTTAGCCTGATGGTTAGGGTTCATGGCTTCCAACCTGGAGGTCATGGGTTCGATTCCCCCACCAGTGGTTAGAGAGAATGACATTGCCCTCCCTAGCATAGCTAGGCGCCTCTGTGAAGTGCATCAAGGGGGGAGCGGTGAAATGTGTTGATCCCCTTCTTAAAAAAAAAAAAAAAAAAAAAAAAAAAAAAAAAAAAAAAACAGTCTGTAAATAAACGAAAAAAAAACCAGTTCAAGAAGAAGAAAAAAATAAGGAAGAAGAAGAGAAGGGAGGTGGATTTTTATCAAAAAAATCTGAAAAATTCAAAAAATTGAGCATAAGAAGAACAAAAAAAGAAGGTACATTTTAATCCCTCTTCATTTGTGTTTGAAATTTAAAATTAGTGTTTATTTGGTTTTTTTGTAAATGTAGTGATATTGTTAAATTAGGTTTTTGATAATTAATTTTTTTTTCAATTTTTAGGAATAAATATGAATGGAGTTCCACTTGTTTTCATGTGTTATTGGGGAGGAGATGATGAACACTCGTTTGAATGTGAACATTTTGAAAGGGGACCAAAATGTGCACTTAGGGCTAAAACTCGATGGAGGCACAAGAAGTTGATTAAGAAGTTAGCTAAGAAAATTGAGGTAGATCGAGCTAATGGTCAGTTGCAAGTTATTTGTAGCTAGATATCCTCATCTTGTCGCTCCCGGGGTTGCAAATTACATTCCATTTGTAATCGACAATGATATGGGTATGGAAGTCATGTTTGATGTTTCTGCTCAGTTTAGTGGGTTGAGTAGCTTACAATTATATGTTAAGATGAATTTAGTTGATAATGTTCATGACATGAATACCTTTCAGATAGGTTCTTTAAGCTGCTATAGTGAGAGGGATACTAAAACAAGTACACAAAAATATGTGGAAAAGGGAGAGGGAGAGGGAGAGGAAGAGGAAGAGGAAGAGGGAGAGGAAGAGAGAGAGAAAGAGGGAGGGGTGAGGGTTAAGAATTGTATAATGATGATGATAATGATTCAAATTATGAAGAAAATATTGGGTCGCTTCTAAATGAAGATCGTGATGATGGATATGATGATTGTAGTAGTCATACTGATGATAGCGAGAATAAGGGTGATACTGGGGTGAGGGAAGATTTGGGGATACATTTGGTTGCTTACGAAGAACCACAACATCATGTGTATGAGAGAGCAGACTATCAATTTTATCGTGATATTGGAGAAGGATCAGAGATTTATGATAATAACCAATATAACTTTACTGATTGGGATGCAGAACATGATGAAATTGCCAAAGGTATTCACTTTACAAAGAAGACAGAGGTGCAACATAAAATGAAGATGTTTCATATTAAGAAAAATTTGCGCTTCAAGGTAAAACGAAGCATAATCCAAAAGTGGACTATTGAGTGGTTGGAGAAAGATTTTTCGTGCAATTTTTATGTGAATGTTAGTTTGAAGAATACTGGATATTGGAAAATTACCAAATATAAGGGTCCTCATTCTTGCTTGGGAACATAAATTAGCGAAGATCATCAAAACCTAGATGCTAAGTTCATATGGCAAGAAGTTTTGGAACTTGTTAAGGCTGATCCCGATTTGAAGATTGCAGTTGTGAAGGTGACAATAAAAAATGTCCATGGGAAGGATGTTTCATATAGAAAGGCATGGTGTGGTAAACAAAAAGCTATTGCAGAGGCATATGGAAATTGGAAAGAATCTTACATAAGGTTGCCATGTTTGTTAGCAGCTATCCAAAAGTGGATGGGGTGAAAGTTGCACGAGGAATGCGATTCCTACTCGATTTCCTTGGTACACGGCGACCACCTGATCCAGATGGTTGAGATGAGGATGAGGATGATCCAGAGGGATTATCTGGAAACTGCACCTGAGGCAAATGAAAACTAGGCCTAACTCCCGAAACCCCGAATGCCTGCACAGGAGTTTGAGTATAATTGCTATAAGTGAAGGAGCTCTCAGGCGGTTGCATGAAACCAAACTGATTCATCATTTATGTAAAAGAATTACCCTGTATAGGGGGAGTAAAACCAAACTGAACTCTCTCATCCTCTCGAGCCTCCATCTCTGGCTCCTCCTGCACGTGTCGGGCACGTCTACGAACCCGATTTTGCATCTGTGGCTCCTCTTCCGCATCATGATCAACCAGTGTAGGGGGAGCTTGGGCCTCCAGTCGTTGCCGCTCCCTAATAGATGACAAAGTGTTTCTGATATAATGATGGTTGTGAATGCGCAGTTCTTCCAAGGATGTGGCATTCTCGTTGAATATGCGCATCTCTTGAAGGCTTTGAATCTGTTGAAAACTTTGAATGTGTTAAAAACAATTAAGTAAAATAATTAATACAAAAAAATGGTAATTTTTTTTTATAAAAGCATTATATGTAGTATATAACTTACCACACCCTCATAACAAGTAGAACGTGCCCTGAACCCTAGACCCTCCACATGGGACGAATTCTGGATGAACAATCGAGTGATTCTCCTATACCATGTCATATAGGGATGAAGGTAACCCATATCCTCTTGACCATACTCTCCATCAACGACCATAAACGCTCGTTCATTCCAAGTTTCTATGTGCTGACCATGTTCTTGCATCCAGTTAACCGCTATCCGACCTCGCCGACTAATCTGATGCAGGTCCAAACTAGTGTCACAATCCTCAAGTACACCTTGAACCATCCCAAACTGCCTCATGATGCGATTCGGAAAGTGCCACGCAACCCTCTCAAAGCAGATGAGGGGCACCCTCGCCCTCAATATAGCTTGTCCCTAAAGACAATAATTTGGAGCTATGACACCTATGTATGGCTGCCACACAACCTGATCCTCATTCATATACGACAATTGGTCTCGGTAGCCTTGCAGGTTATGGGCGGTCACAAATGTATAAGACAAGGGAACCTTCCACCTACATATGAAATAATTGACATAAAAATAATGAGTAAAAAAGTGATAAAATACAAAACAGATCATAAGAAAAATGAAGTAATTAAAATATACCTGCAACCCAATGGTAATGTTCCATTAAGTGTGTCACCTCCCTGTCTCCTAGGTTGTGTACACATCAACCTCTCCCATGCCCAAAGCTATAAAAAAATTATCATTATGTACAAAACATATTAACTCCACTAGCATAATGTAATCAAATATAATTGACATACCTGTACAATAGTCAAGAATCTACCATACCCTTTCGAATCGTGCTTAGTTGCTACACACATCTCCCTATACAAAAAGGCCAACGCTGCACTACCCCAACTGTACTCACCAATATTATTAATTTCCCTAAGCAGTGAGAGGTACTTCAACTTCACTAGGTTATCAGACGAGTTAGGCATAATGTATGACCCCAACAACAGAAAAATATAGGCTCGAGTATATGTCTCATGTTGGTGTAGTGCCCTAGGCTATAGTTATGTTTAAACTTGAACAGTTATATATCATATTTATCATTTATTATAGAATGTTTATTTTGTTCATTGTATGTTTACATGTTTATTATATTGAACTGCGTCCCTAGTTGTTGTGAACAATTAGTATAAGTTGGTAATGGATAATCATGGAGATGATTATATGCATGGAGATGCACATTACACTTATGGATACTTGCTAGAGAATAAGTATTGGACATGACCTACTTATGAGATTTATGACATGGTCTGTTGTCATGAATAAATCTCATGATAGTCGTGTTATTGAATCCTTTGTACCTGAGATTATCATCGTCTTCCACATGATGAAGATCGTGTTTGATATAGTTTAACACTATCTTTAATCGGATAGCAATAAGGGCTATGTTAGCATGATTGGATTCTTGTAGGGAAGAATGATAAGTCAAGATGGGATTTGTCTCTCTCGTTGAGAGAGATGTTTGCTTGGGCCCCTCGATGAATGATGTTGATGAAATGTGTGGCCACACTCAAGTGATTTGATAGAGATCAAATGCATTTGTATTATCAACATATTCGGAATCGAGAAAGCATTGAACATGTGAGTTGACATGGACCATGACTCCTGTTCAATAGGACATCGTGGACAAAGGGATTGTGACATTTGATTATCAAGGAATCAATCTTTGAAGTTATATTTAATTGGGTGGACATAATGATTTGCTAGAAGTCACTTATGTCTTGTGAGGTTGATGTTTCAACTCACTACCAACATAATATAATTCCTTTTGGGTCACACACAAAGAACAAATTTGATTATGGCTGAAAATTAGAATTTTGGCTTGGTCTGCGGTGCGACATACATTGCCTGGAAAATTGGAATTCTGGCTCGTATAGTCGTGCGACATACTTTGCCTGGCATTGGGCACGACTCGTGCTCTTGGGCACAAGTCATTCCTGGGAACAACACGAGTACTTTATGTGTCACGACTCGTATCACGAGTGTTTTGGAAAAAGCACGACTCGTGCCCTCAGGCATGAGTCGTGCCCAACGCGAAAAACGTGTCCGTATTGCGTTCCAAGGATGGTAAGGTTTATGTGTTTAACAAGTATTTAACCCTAAGTGTTAGGGATTTATACCCAAGTATAAATACAATCTTTGGGCAGCCAAAAACTAACTACTACATCATTGTTCTAGGTTTTTGAAACTCTAGAGATTGATTTTGATTTAGAATCAAAAGTCCCAAATAATTCCATTGTTTTGGCTTTGATTATTGAATATTGATTCAATAATCAAGAGAATCATCTAGCAATCCTACAAGAAGCGTTCTTGGTTCGTTCGCGTGTGGATCACCATTAGAGGGAGGTTGCTTTATCTCCTAAAGCTTGAAGATCTCCATTATTGATTTTTATTCGGTCGAAACCTAACAATTTATTTTAAAATCCGCAAGCGCACGGGCTATTGAAATATAGCGGGTGCAAGTACGAGTCGATCCCACAAGGACAGGGTTTACTTTGGGATGCAATTGTTTTTAGTACAATTATAAAAGAGATTGGGGGAAATAAAGATTGATTTAGGAAAAGAATAGAACATACACAGGAAAATACTTAGATAAAACTCTTATAAATGAAACATTCTTGGGATTGGAAATCAATTAGCCAAGTATTCATCATATATTCATATCTTAGAAAATATAGGTTTTCATAGAAATCAAGGATGGTATGTTAAGCTTACACTACTTCTCACGGTCAAGACAGTAGCGTTGTATCCTTCACTAATTATGTCCTAACTTTTTGAGATTTCTGTTTATGGTATTCCCGCCCTATCACAAACGGGCATTTCGGCTTATCCCTAGCTGACCATAATTAGTAAGAATCCATTAAGATCAAAAGTCAACGCACTTTCCATTCAAGGAACATCCCTATGCCATTGAACTACTCTCGTGATCAATGAAACCTAGTTCCTTTATATGGTTCCGTCAATCGAGATTCTCCGCTAGATACTTCTCTCGATCGACTGAATCATACAAGTTGGACGTCTCTAAAATGTAAGTCATTTTGAGATTGATATAAAGAAATTGTTTAGATGAAGAGAATTGACAAGACTTTTATAATAGAAGATGAATAAAAGGCATTTTGAGTTTCCAACCCCAAGAATATGGGGGATTTACTCACTAGCCATTCTTAATAAAAACATAAATGCATAAAATAAGGATAGAGATAGAAGAATTTATGATTGAAAGAGAGAAAAGGCTATGAATAACTTCGATCTTTTATTGCTTTTGGATGCTTCAAAGTACAACTCCAAGAACACAAGTTTGATCCTTGAGAAATCTATGAAGCAATTATTGCTCGAGTTTTGCTATGTAATCTCAGGTATATTTCTATAAAATCTTATATGTTTGGACTGATACAAATGGCCTTTAAATAGGCATCCTAGGCTAGGGTTGTGTTCCTTCAAAAAGATGTCTTCAAGAGGCACCTTTCCATGAACTGGTACAGAGTGCACGGCCGTGCGCTATAATTTTGCACGTCCGCTCCAGCCTTGGCGCCATTTTGGATTTTGAACTGGCCATATTGCACGGCCGCTCCCCATTTTTCTGCATGGCCGCTCTGGCCTGGTTTGGCCGGCCTCTATGCTGATTTGGAGCCATTTTGGCTTGGCAGGTGCACGACCGCTCCAGCATACAACGCACGGCCACTCCAGCTTGGATTTGATTTGAATGTCCATTTGAAGTTGTCCTTCCTTGCCTTTAATCCTTTAGTATTTTTCCAAAGCATCATTTGTCCAATAAATTGACTAAAATCCTGTAGAAAATGCTAAACTACACCAACAAGTGTAAAATCGAAGAATTGGAATAAATGAAGCTAATTTATACTAATTTATGACAAAAAGAGGAATAAAACTAAGAAAATGCTTATGAAATAATATGATAAATGACTATATAATAGTCACTTATCAAACTCCCCCACACTAAGCTCTTGCTTGTCCCCAAGCAAGATTAGGATGAAAACATAGAGAGGGAGAAAAGAAATGAAAAAAATGAGAAGGATCCCTCAGAAAATTTATTGCAGCAAGCCTATTGCTTTTTGAATATTGCCTTTATTCTTCTATTCATATTTTTCATACCTTTAAAAATCATTAGAAAGAAGTGTTTAGGGATATTTCAGAAGAGTAGAATTAAGACAATAAACTAATATAGCATATATAGGAATTAATCAAAATAAAGTATGCTAGGAAGATGAATCTTGGATCATAAACTTGGTGAAATAAAAGCATCACTCTTTAGAGTGATTTTTGCGAAAATGACTTCATTGCTTAAAATGTACAAATAAAAGTATGAACACTTTATTCACAAACTAGAGGCATTCATGGATTTGAATTGCATTTTTGAATCACAAGGGTGGAAAATGGATGATGATAGTGGAAAATCTTATCAAGGCTTTAACAATTTTATCTCATTTTTGTACGTGTTAAATTTGCAAAAATATTTTTAAGTAATTTTCGATCCTTTCAAGTAGGAGACATTGTGGCTGCGAACCCCATGTTCCTAATACTTAGATCAAGAATACTTTGGATATTACTTTCACTTGACAAGGAAGCATCGTCGCAGCGAACGCCGTGCCCCGAGTTACTTAGGAAGTAATAAATCTCTTTTTGCTTTGAAGATTTGGTGACAAAGTCACTCTTTTAGCAATAAGATTAAATGTCTAGCCTTGATTTGATTAGTGGAAATGGTAAAGATGGAGTTTTTATGAAAGGGTGTGATTCAAAGGGCGCAAAACAATATGAATGTTTCTAATAAGGAAATAATCATCAATTAAATTTTAAAATGTACATTTAAAGTAATAAGGTTTTTCAAAATTTTCCACAAAATAAAAACCAAGTGCTTAAATATGATAAAAAAGAATTCAATCTAACTAAATGCTTTTCTTGATAAAACCCTATATATTGCTATATTAATTTATGAGGTTCTATTTTACTTCCTAAAAATATTCCTATTTTCTTTTTATTAATTTCTAGGTTTATAGAAAATATGAGAAGAAAGATAAGTGCATTATTCTAGGGCAAATAGCAAGCATATATGATGTTGGTGTAATGCCCTAGGCTTTAGTTATGTTTAACTTAAAACCGTTACGTATCATCTTTATTGTTTAAGTTTATTATTTGATTATTATATATTTTGCATATTTATTGTAATAATCTCCGTCCCTAATTATTAAGAGAATAATTAGTATAAATGCTAATGGATAATCATATGATGATTATATGCATAGAGATGCACATTAAATTTATGGGTACTTTTTAGAGAACAAGTGACTGGACTTGACCCTATGAGATTTATGTCATGGTCAAGTGTCATAATTAAATCTCATATGGTTACTTCATTTAGTCCCTAGACTTGAGATTATCATGACCTTACATATGATGAAAGTCATGTTTGGTTTTAGTCAAACGATATCTTAACACGATATTTATAAAGGCTATCTTTGGCATGATCGAATTCATGATGGGAAGGATGATAAGTCAAGATGGAATTTGTCCCTCGAAAGAGAGATGTTTTGCTTGGGCCCCTTGATGAGTGATAATGATGAAAGTGTATGGCCATACCCCAATGCGATTGGATTATCATTATACTCAATATCGAGAAAGCATTGAACAAATACAAGTTGACGTGGACCATGACTTTTGTTCAATATAACATCGTGAGACAAAGGGAGAAATGGAAGTGTACCATTGGAAACGTGAACTCTTACGTTATATTATTTGGGTAGACATAATGGCTTGCTAGAGTCCACTTATGTCTTATGAGAGTCGATATGATCGAGCTCATTGCCAACATAATATAATCCTATTGGGTCACACACAACTAGAATGAATTGATTAAACCAAAGGAAGAATATTGAGAGTTCCTCATCAGGCATAAGTTGTAGCGCGACAACATAAGTTGTAGCACGACATAACTTGTCCAGAGGACTTGTATGGTCGTGCGACACTTCTTGTCCAGAAGACTCGTCTGGTCGTGCGACACTTCATGCCTGAGGCGGTTTGACAGACAATTTCCTAATTTGATTAGGAAACAAATACCTATACTACTGTAGTATAAATATTAAGTCTGAAAACCCTAATTTGCTAGCTGAATTTTCTCAAGAAAATCACAACATATATTCTCAATATTCTTCATAGGTTTAAGAGATCTAGAAATCTTCAAGAAGTCATTATTGGTTCATTCAAAGGTGTGGATACCGAAAGAGGGTCTTCGCTCGTTCATCGATCAAGGCCTAGAGTTCAAGCAATCTGAAGAACGAAGTTTGTGATTCGAAATCACATTATTAAATCGTTCGATAGCTCATGAACGGAAAGTGTTCAAGGTTGGTTATTTCTATCTCATAGGAATTCAAATTAATTGTATAGAACGGATCCTAGGCTCTTGGGTTTTGTGTTAATTAGATGCTTAATTCTGCTGCGCATGGACCCATAAAACCCAACAGTGGTATCAGAACCCCGTTCATATGGTTAAGTTTGAATTAACATGCTAGAAAAGTAATATAAATCGTTTATATGTTCTTTTGCATGTTTTGTATGCGATAGATTGATTGTTTTTGAAACAATATGCCTAAATCATGTTCTATTGATATTGAATTAAATATGTTAAAAGTTGTTTATATGATTTAATTGCTCTGTGATTGAAGAATTGATTGAATCTGGAAATCTGCAATCTGGTAATCAAATGTCACGCGACATTGCTTGCCAGTGTCACGCGACAGAGCTTGCTTGTGTCACGCGACAAAGCTTGCCTCTGTCACGCGACAAAACTTTCCCAATCTGGGCAGAATATGTTTGTTGAACAACCCTGCTAATATGTGAATGTGTTTACAATCTGATATGTTTATGTCTTAATCTGGATGCTATAAATTTCTAGAAATTAAGTTTATAGGGCTATGCTAGATTAATTTATTGTTTATGCATGCTTAATTAATTTAAATGTGATTTTTATTAATTGTTGCGATGCATGAATTATGTGTTCTTACGTGTTAAGAATTTTAGATGTTTAATTGAAACATTGTATTATAATTTTCTGAATGTTTAGATTGAAACATTATGATTTTGGTTTATGATTGTTTATGAGAAACAAGTCATATTACGCAAAATTTAAAAGGAAACTGATTGTTTATTCAAAGTGTTGATTATGTTGCAAATCAGAGCTGATTTCTGATTGTGCATGTCTAGGGGAGTTCTGTCAAAGGAGAGATTTGGTACTTAAGTAGTCCTTGAGGCTCACCTATCTTCCTGAGAACATACCTGGTGCGCGATTATGATTATCTTTGCTGATATGCTTATAATCTGCTTTAAAGAACCTTCATTTAACTTTTAAGTTATTTATGCCAATCCATGATTAAAACACTTGAGACCACTCGGATAGTTTTGGGTGGGCTTGCCATAGCAAGGTACTTTGATTCTATTCCGTTTGCGAGCAAGATGAGGAAATGATGGTTCCTATACGTTTAAAGTGGATAGCTTAATTGGGTTATCAAAATGGTTTTGGACCCAAGGCATAAGATGAGATTAAAATATGCCTAGACATATGATGTCTTGAATAAATCTCATAAAAGATCTAAGAGTCATTTACGATATGATTGATGTTTTCTACCTAATTAATTTTAATCTTGAGCGGTGCGCCATAGCGTACTTGAGATTAAATTAAAGTTGGATCTTAGCCCATTAAATTATATTATGCTTATAAGCATTGGAAGGTGTATAATCTAGTGAGAGTATTTATGAAATACATTAGTTGCTCTTAGATGATAAATGTGTTGATATTAATATGTGTTCATATAGTTTGCATATTTTGTTGTAGAAATAGCATAACACAATAAATTGCGATTCGTCCTTATGAAGGACAAAGTTCGAAAAGAATGGTACAAGATATTCTGATTTGATCAGATGCCTAAGAATGGTTCTTAAGCAAAATTGTACGTTCTTGACGAATCTATTCCTGTTGAATCCAATGCAAATGTTGCAAATGAGAAACATAGGGATGATTCCTATGATGTTGTTTGCCTTATACTTGCCACCATGTTTAAAGGCTCTTATGAAGAACCTTGAACACATGGAAATTTCTTTTGTTCTAGCACAACGCAAAAGGAAATGTTCCAAATGCAAGCTAGGCAAAAGATGTATGTTCTGGTGAAGGCTTTTAATTCATGAGATGAAAGAAGGAGCAATCCACAAATTGTGTTAATGGTTGACTCAAGAAAAGGGTTTATAAAGGAAGGAAAAGAAGGTAAACCAAAGGTTGCTAAGCCTGGGGCAAAAGTTGCCAAAGCCAAAGAGGCTAAACCCAAAAGTGTCTAAAAATGATGCAATTTGCTACTATTGCAATGAGATTGGTCATTGAAAGCAAAGTTGCAAGGCTTATTAGGAAGGCCTAAAAGGTGAAGAAGGGCAATATGATTGCTACTACTTCAAGTATCTCTATGATAGATATTTTCATTTCGACTTCTTGTTCTTGAGTATATGATACCAGATATAGATCCCACATTTGTTTAAATGTGCAAGGAACAAAGAATAGAAAGCTACTCAAAGAAGGTAAATTAAACCTATGCGTGGAAATGAAGCAAGAGTTGCTGCATTAACCATAAGGACTTATGAAGTCGCTTTACCTAATGGAATAGTACTTGTTTTGAACAAGTGTCACTACGTTCCGGATTTGAATAGGAGTATTATTTTCGTTTCTTGAATGGATGATGAAAGATATAATTTTCTTATTAAAATAAGAAGTTTTATATTTATTTAATGATATGCCTTATTGTATTGCATATGTCATTGAATAATCTTCATATCCTTGATGACGAGAAACAAAATAATATTGAAGATATCTATAATATAAATGGGAAATCTAAACCGAATAATATGAATAACGCGTTCATATGGCATTGCCGGCTTGGTCAGAGAAATAAGAAACATATATCTAAACTCCATTAACATGGACTTTTAGACTCATATGACTATAAATTATTTGAGGAATGTGGATCTTGTTTATTGGGATTATTGACCAAACCACCCAACACTAAAAGTAGTGGGAGGGCTAGTAACTTATTGGTCATTATACATGAGATGTATGTGGACCATTAAGCAGCATTGCTAGGAGAGGATTTTGGTGTTTCATCACATTCACCGATGACTTATCTAGATATGACTATGTCTATCTGATGAAGTCCAAAGGTGAATTGTTTGAGATGTTTCGAACATTTCAAGATGAAGTACAAAACAACTTGGAAAAACTATTAAGTACTTCGATTAGATCGAGGTGGTGAATATTTGAGCCAAGAGTTTGACAATCATATCAAAACTGTGAAATCGTTTCAGAGTTGACTCCACCCGAAACACCACATTGTATGGTGTGTCTATAGGAGGAATTAATCCTTGTAGGACATGGTTCATTCGATGATATGTCAAATAAACTTTCCTAATTCCTTTTGAGGATTTGCATTAGAAATAATGCGATTACACTAAATTGTGTCCCTACTAAATCGGTTTCTTAGTCCCCACATGAGATGTGGCATGGAAGAAAACTTAGTTTGTCTTTCATGAAGATTTGGGGTTGCAAAGCTTATAAGAAGAGACTTGTCTCTGAGAAGTCAGCACCTAATCTGACAAGGTTATTTTCAGAAATTAATCTAACAATCACAAAGAGAACAAAATATTTGTTGCTCCATACGATTCATTTCTTGAGAAATAGTTTCTCTATAAAGAATCTAGTGGGAGTAAAATTAATCTTGAAGAAGTTCAAGAACCCGAAAATAACATGGAACCAAGAGTAGAGACGAAACCAAGTTCACAAGGAATTGTGAAACCAATTCAAGATGCACAAGTCCATCGTAGATCGGATAGGTTACAATCCGAACTAGCGAAATATTGATTTCTCGTATCGAAAAGTAATGAAGTAATAGTCATTGAGAATGACGATCCTACTTCCTATCTTGAGGCGATGTCCACTCCTAATTTGGATAAATGGTTAGGAACCATGGAATCCGAATTACAATCCATGTTTGATGATCAAGTTTGGAACTTGATTGAGCTACCTGAAGGTGTAAAAATCAAAGGGTACAAGTAGGTCTTTAAGACCGACATGGATGGGAAGATGTATACTTTCATGACTAAGGATTGTAGCAAAGGGATTTAGGCAAATTCATAGTATTGACTATGTTGAAACCTTTTTCGCCAGTTACAATGTCGAAGTCTATTAGAATTTTAATTGCCATAATCACATATTGTGACTATGTGATATGGCAAATGGATGTCGAACGGCTTTCTTTAAAAGGAAAGATTATTAAGGATGTGTATAGTACACAACCCGAAGTTTTGTCGATCCCAGAAATTCTAATAAAGTATGCATGTGTCAAAGATCCATGAGATGGGTAGAAGCAAGCTTCGAGGAAATGGAATCTTCATTTTGATGAATCGGTCAAAAGTTTGACTTCATCAAGTATAAAGATGAACCTTGTGTATGCATGAAATTCAATGGGAGCATTGTATCATTTCTTTTGTCTTATTACAATGATATCTTACTCATTGGAAAACCGAAGTCCCGACACTTAAGACCGTCGAGTCTTGGTCAAGGAAAGGTTTCTCAATAAAAGATATGGGTGAAGCCACTTACATCCTTGGTATCAAGATCTATAGAGATAGACCTAAAAGGATAAATTGGTTTGAGTCAAAATGCTTACATTGACAAGGTTCTTAGAAGAGTTTAAGAAAAGTAACTTGTCAATGGGTCATGGTATTTCTCTTAGCAATACTCATTGTCTTATGACAACTGATGAGCAAGAAGGAATGAATGAAGTTCTATATGCTCCGGCATTTGGATCTGTCATGTATGCCATGATTTGTACTAGACCCAACGTCTCGTATGCTCCAAGCATGACGAGTCGATACCAATCTGATCCTGTTGGGAACCATTGGATGGCAGTCAAGATGATCCTTAAGTACTTATGAAGAACTAAGGATACGTTCTTGATATTTGAAAGATTGGAAGTTAATCTTGTTGTAAGGGTTACATAGATGCTAAGCTTCCAAACATACAAAGTTAAAATCGCAATTAGGATTTGTGTTTATGCCTATTAACGGTGCAGTTTTGATTGGAAGAATTTCAAGCAGAAAATTGTAGCCGACTCTACTACTAAGGCCAAATTTTAGCAACATATGATGTAGCTAAAAGAGGCAGTTTGGATCAAAAGTTCATTTAGTGTTTTGGAAGTGTTCCAAGTATCACTAATCGGTGAACTTTGTTGTGATAAATATGGTGTCATTTGTGCAAAACAATGGAACCAAGGTCACAACGGTGATCCAAACACATACTTAGACATTTTTCGAGAATTCATAAAGAATGAGAAGACGTTAAGATATGCAAAGTATCAACCGATGACGACATTAGGGATTCACTTACAAAGACCCTTGCACATGCATAAGCATGGTGGTCATGTTAGATCCATGAGTATTCGATACATAAATGGAGCCTAGTGCAAGTGGGAGACTGTTGGTGTAATGCCCTAGGCTTTAGTTATGTTTAACTTAAAACCGTTATGCATCATCTTTATCGTTTAAGTTTATTATTTGATTATTATATATTTTGCATATTTATTGTAATAATCTCCGTCCCTAATTATTAAGAGAATAATTAGTATAAATGTTAATGGATAATCATATGATGATTATATGCATAGAGATGCACATTAAATTTATGGGTACATGTTAGAGAATAAGTGACTGGACTTGACCCGTATGAGATTTATGTCATGGTCAAGTGTTATAATTAAATCTCATATGGTTGAGATTATCATGACCTTACATATGATGAAAGTCATGTTTGATTTTAGTCAAACGATATCTTAACACGATATTTATAAAGGCTATCTTTGGCATGATCGGATTCATGATGGGAAGGATGATAAGTGAAGATGGAATTTGTCCCTCGAAAGAGAGATGTTTTGCTTGGGCCCCTCGATGAGTGATAATGATGAAAGTGTATGGCCATACCCCAATGCGATTGGATTATCATTATACTCAATATCAAGAAAGCATTGAACAAATACAAGTTGACGTGGACCATGACTTGTGTTCAATATAACATCGTGAGACAAAGGGAGAAATGGAAGTGTATCATTGTAAACGTGAACTCTTACGTTATATTATTTGGGTAGACATAATGTCTTGCTAGAGTCCGCTTATATTTTATGAGAGTCGATATGATCGAGCTCATTGCCAACATAATATAATCCTATTGGGTCACACACAACTAGAATGAATTGATTAAACCATAGGAAGAATGATTGAGAAATTCCTCATCAGCCTTGTCTGGTCGTGCGACACAACAAGGCCATGTGCCTCGTGTGGTCGTGCGACACAACAGGTCCTGAGGCAGTTTTACAGACTGGTTTCCTAATTTGATTAGGAAACATATACCATACTAATGTAGTATATATATGAAGGTCTGTAAAAAGCTAGCCGAATTTCTGAAAAGAAAATCACAACATATATTCTCAGTATTCTTTATAGGTTTAAGAGATCTAGCAATCTTCAAGAAATCATTCTTGGTTCATTCAAAGGTGTGGATACCGAAAGAGGGTCTTCGCTCGTTCATTGATCAAGGCCTAGAGTTCAAGCAATCTGAAGAACGAAGTTTGTGATTCGAAATCACATTATTAAATCGTTCGATAGCTCAAGAACGGAAAGCGTTCAAGGTTGGTTATTTCTATCTCATAGGAATTCAAATTAATTATATAGAACGGATCTTAGGCTCTTGGGTTTTGTGTTAATTAGATGCTTAATTCTGCTGCGCATGGACCCATAAAACCCAACATATGAATCATCATAGGGATTTTTTTTATATACTAGACATGTATAAAAAGAAAAATGCAACTAAGTTAAAAGAAAAAACTATACTAGAAAGCATGTAAATTTAAACTAGAAAGCATGAAAATAAAGATAGATAAATACCCCCCCACACTTGAAATGAACACTGTCCTCAATGTTTTAAGAAACAATGTCAAATCAGGGAGGGTAAAGAACAAAAACTTGAAAATAAAAACTTACAGATATGATGGTGGCTGCGGAAAGTTATCACAATTGTTGACCCCTTAATTGTAGATCGTGTTCACTTTTCTTTGAATTGTATTTACACGATCTTGGATGTTATTCCGGAAGTAATGGAATTCTTGGTTGAAATTGTCGAACCGAGTGATGATTTGGTTATTTTGAAGCTCGATTTGATCAAACCTGTCATTAAAATTTGTTGGTAAATGGGTTGGGTCGGGGTGGTTTTGCTCTCTTTCTTCTTCTTCTTCTTCTTCTTCTTCTTCTTCTTCTTCTTCTTCTTCTTCTTCTTCTTCTTCTTCTTCTTCTTCTTCTTGGTTTGCTTGGCTTGATTGGCCTTCCCCTTGGTTCATGGAATTGGGAAAGGTCCATGTTGGGGCTTGATAAGTTCGGGCAACGGGGAGGATGGAGCTAGGCAAAATAATGTAGGGAATTTTCCTGGACCCTACTAACCAATTTTACTCCCCACGGCCTCTATTCGAGATCATTTGCATAGTTCGTAGGGTCGGGATATCCAACTTCGTTGACCCCAGAACTACTATCCAATCATCGGGCGCCATAAGCCGAAAATGCTGAGCAAACAAAGTTACAATACCACCAATATGAATCTCCCCATTGAAAGTTGGGGAGATAATATCACTGAACAACTCAATCAATAAATGGCTCAAATTAACCCTCCTATGAGCCCTTACCAAAGACCATAACAGAAACAGCTCCTTCTTGTTTACCGTACCCTTGTCTTCTTTTGCAAAAATCGTACATGCATAAAACCTATGCATAAGCCGAATAACGGGATGGATGATGGATGATAGATGAGGATTTTTCGGTTCTTGATTTGAAGGACGAGATTCCTGTAATTTGTTCCCAAAACACATTCTCCCTAAAATCGATAGGAAGATCGGTTTCATAATTTGTGTAAGCTGGCCACCCCAAAATTCTGTTGATGTCGAAAGAAGTGAGGTGAAACTCCTCACCACCAATCCGAAAATGTAAGTGGATTAACTGATATGGCTCTCCCGTTCCGCAACAAATTTCTGTCGAAAATTCCTTCCTCATGGTACACAAAAATTCCAACGTAATCCTTTCATAGATTTTCTCATGTAATTCGAGAAAACCGGCACAACCAAACCCCATATGAAACTTTCTCACATTTGAATAAATATCTAAGGTTTTGAGGGCTGGAATATCTGGGAATTGGTAGGTCTTATCCTTTTTGAATGAAGGGCGATAAACCTAGCCACTTCAGAAGGCTCTCTAAACTCAATACCCAAGTTATTGAGTGTTAGGTTTAGATTAGGAGCAGAAGAGGATTCCTTTCGGGACCTCTTTGAAACTCTATCTGTGACCTTTCCTTTTCCCTTTCTTCCTTCCATGGTAAAATTGCAGATGAAATGCTCAAAACCCAGCTATTGAAGAACATAGCAAAAAAGAAAGAAAGTAGATTACCCGGAGAAATTGATGTTAAAAAGCTTGAAATCCTTGTTGCACAGCCACAAGATGCCTAAAAGTTTCCACCTTGCACTCCAAAATCAAAGCAATCCCTTAAATCTGTGGAGATTTGGAATTTTTCGGAATTGGGATTTTAGGAGGGTTTTGGGATAATTTTGGTGATGGGAAGGTGTTTGGCTGATGGATTTGAGGAGGGTTAAGGTTGTTTGGTGGAAAAATATGGTTGATTTTGAAGATTTTATAGAGGATTGGATGGAGGTTTTGAGAGAGAAAGGAAGAGAGAGAGAGAGAGAGAGAGAGAGAGAGAAGATAAAGTGAATGAGGGAGGAGAGGGAGAGAGGCGTGTCTTTTAACTGGAATGACACAAATTGCCAGACGATATGCACGGCCGTGCGTTATGATGTTGCACGGCCGCTCCCTTTGTTTGAGTCAACTCAACCCAACTCGATATGAACTGCACGGCCACTCCAATGAATAGAGCACGGCCGTGCCAACCACTATTCAGCATTTTTTTTTATTTTTATACCTATAAACAAAGTTAGCACACAATAATAATAATAATAAAAAAATAGAATAAAATAAATTACAAAAATAATCCATCGGTTACCATCCTGATGATGCTTGTTTTAGGTCATTAGATCTACCCCTTTCCGATAGTAGGTAATGCGTGATATCTTGGTGGCCTTTTGTCATTGACAACTTGCCAATGCATTCCTTCCGGAGTAATCAATATTTTATGCGGTAGACATTTTTTCCATCCCCATTTTTTTTTTGTAGAACAAGCGACCTATAGTCCTTGCATCTTCGAAAATTCGAAGTGCCTTTCTTCTTTGTTCTTTTTGGTTCTTTCACTGCATTGTTAGTTTCGGGACATGCAGAAATATCTATTGCATCAAAATCATTATCGCAATCCAAAGGTTCATCATTTATGGGATTATTTTCCATATTTTCTTTAGACTGTGATTCCTCACCCATTTCATATTCTTCACTTGGGGTGGTGTAGGTCTCTAAATAGGGATCCTCGAGATCTGATCTTTTCATATCATATTCGACCTTTTCTTTCCCGACATTTAGGGAAAAGGTGCCATTCTTCACATCAATAATTGCCCCAGCAGTGGCAAGAAATGGCCTTCCTAAAATAACGGAAATTTGATGGTCTTCTACCATATCAAGGATCACGAAGTCGACAGGAATGATCAAACTCCCTACTCGACATGACATGTTTTCCATAATACCAATGGGGTATTGAATGGAACGGTCTGCCAATTGGAGAGACATGGTGGTGGGTTTGAGTTCCCCTATACCAAGTTTCTCACTCACCGATAATGGCATCAAACTTACGCTAGCTCCTAAGTCAAGCATAGCGTTATCAATAATAATTCTGCCAACACAACAAGGAATTGTAAGAGTGCCCGAATCCTTTAACTTTGGAGGAGTTTTATTTTGCAAGACAGTGCTTACTTCCTCTGCTAACATAACATTTTCATATTCTACTAGCCTTTCTTTTTCAAAAATCAATTGTTTTAATGGTTTAACACATAAAGGTATTTCGTCAATTTTTTTTTGAAAAATGGGATGTTAATATTAATGGCATCCAGGTTTTCAAGAAGTTCATCATAATCCTTGTCTTCTTTCCTAGGGGATTCTGTCCTCGAATTAGTCTCAATCATCGGTGGGATTGGACTACAATCAATTTTTCTAGGGCATTCATTTAGCATTTCATGTTCATCCCTAGTGTTTACTAGACTCACATGCTCATTCGGCCTTTGAGGTTGACCGGGAAGACTCCATTGTGGTCTACTCGTCGGGATGGCCTATTGAGCTTGTTGAGTTTCTAGCATTATGCACCGCTAAGTTATCAAACCTAGCATTCAACAGTTTAAAACATTCCCTAAACTCATTATTGATCTTTTCCTGAGAGTGTTTGCTTTCAACTATGAAATCCATTAAAAGATCCAATTTCGATTTAGGGGGAAAGGTATTTGCATTGTCATTAAAATTCTTAGGTGCAAATCCCGGAGGTTGTGTAGATGGTTGCAGGTTTAGAACGTTGTTATTCTTGTAGGAGAAGTTGGGGTGATTCCTCCATTCGGGATTGTATGTATTAGAATACATCCCCCCGTATATCCAAAAGAATTCACAAAGTTCACTTGATCACTAGAACTAGTGTCAAGCAACTCGCAATTATCCATACTATATGAGTTAGACCCACATAGTTAACACAAAACATTTATGTTTGCCACGGGATTGACATTAAGATTCTCAAAATTTTTCAAAATCATGTCAACCTTAGAAGAGAGAAGAGTAACTGCATCAACATTATATTTACCAGGCGTAACTTGTTGTTGCTCCCTCTCATTTGACCACTGATAGTGGTTCAATGCAATATTCTCGATGAGATCGTATGCCTCATCGACACCCTTGTTCATCAATGCTTCTCCTGCAGCGGCATCAATGGTCTCTCTTGTCTTAAATATAAGACCGTTGTAGAAGGTGTGAACAATTAACCACTTTTCGAGCCCGTGGTGGGGGTACATTCTGAGAGGTTCCTTGAACCGCTCCCATGCGTCATACAAAGTTTCACTACCCGTTTGACAGAAGTTAGTGATCTTTGTGCGAATTTGGGCTGTTTTGCTCGGTGGGAAGAAACGCCCAAGGAATGCTTCTTGAACTTGGTCCCATGTTGTTAGTGAATTTTGGGGGACCGAATTCAACCAATGTTTTGCCTTGTCCTTAAGAGAGAAAGGAAAAAGGCGCATCCGAATTGCTTCCGGTGTAATATTCTGGATACGTGTGGTGTCACAGTATTCCAAGAATGTTTGGATGTGGAGATGAGGGTCTTCGAAAGCAGCGCCGCTGTATTGGTTATTCGTAACAATATACAAAAGTTGCAGCTTAATCTCAAAGTTGGCCGCTTCGGCATTCGGCACAACAATAGGGGATCTAGTTCCCGGGGTTCTTGGATTTACAAAGTCCTGTAGGGTCCTAGGAGGTGTTTTTGGCTCTCCGTCCGCCATATGCTTGTTTAATATCTCCTTGAGTTTTCTTAATCTTTCGTGAAAGCTTCGTTCGGGTTCCGGATCAAAATTGTCAAAGAATCTCCGAGCCCGTTTCATATACTATAAGAAAAACACTCAAAAAGAAGATTAAATGTAACAGATTATCGGAAGTAAAGACAAAACAATATAAAATATGATATGTTTGGACTGATTATCCGAGTTTTGCTATGTAATCTCAGGTATATTTCTATAAAATATGATATGTTTGGACTGATACAAATGGCCTTTAAATAGGCATCCTAGGCTAGGGTTGTGTTCCTTAAAAAAGATGTCTTCAAGAGGCACCTTTCCATGAACTGGTACAGAGTGCACGGCCGTGCACTATAATTTTGCACGGCCGCTCCAGCCTTGGCGCCATTTTGGATTTTGAACTGGCCATATTGCACGGCCGCTCCCCATTTTTCTGCACGGCCGCTCTGGCCTGGTTTGGCCAGCCACTATGCTGATTTGGGGCCATTTTGGCTTGGCAGGTGCACGGCCACTCCAGCATAGAACGCACGGCCGATCCAGCTTGGATTTCCAAAGCATCATTTGTCCAATAAATTGACTAAAAACCTGTAGAAAATGCTAAACTATACCAACATGTGTAAAATCGAAGAATTGGAATAAATGAAGCTATTTTATACTAATTTATGACAAAAAGAGGAATAAAACTAAGAAAATGCTTATGAAATAATAGGATAAATGACTATATAATAGTCACTTATCAATTTCATCACCAAGGTTGAACATGGAAGATAGAAGATTCGACATCAAAATTCTAGGCTTGAATTTTAAGATCTATTTTTGACAAATTAAATCGCATTCAAGGTATGTAATTCTATTTCATATTTTCTAATCTCTTCATGCTAGACGGATCTAAGGGCTAGGGTTTTGATTGTTATTTCTAAGTTCTTCCCCTGCGTTTTGAAATTGGCATGCTAGATTTAATTTGATTATTTGCTATCCATGCTATATGAAATAGATCTAGATTTTATGTGTTTTGTTTTATGAAAAACAAGTATATATGATATGCCATGATTATGATTTATGATGGATTAATATGATTAGTTTATCACATAGGTTGATGATTTGTTTAATATGATTAAATTAATTTGTAATTTCTCAAAATTAAATCAAATTGTTTGTATGAAATTTTGTGAAGCCCTATGTTTATAATTATGTACACATGAGATTTATGTTACAACCATGCGATGTTTGTTACAATATGAAAAACCTTCTAAATATTTAAGTCTTATGACATTCCTTGATTAGAACACTTGTGATATTTTAGGGTATTTGATGTAGTTTTGACTCAGTTGGGTGCATATTATATCTTAATTTGTGATCAAGATGAGATAATGGTTGATGTAGTTTTAACTCAGTTAGGTGCATCATTCCATATCTCATATGTTTGAAAAGGGTTTTGACTTAATTGGTGCGTTCAAATGAGATTTGACCCAAGGCATAGATGAGATTTAAAACATGTTTTTGACATATGATGTCTATGGAAATCTCATAAAAGATCTAAGAGTCATATAGTGATATGATTGATGTTTCTACCTAAATAGCTTGATTTCAGGCATTGACTCAGTTAAACCAAAATCAAGTGAAATATGGATCTTAGCCTACTATGATTATATGATACATGTTTGTATTTGAAGGTGTATAATTTAGTGGGAGTATTTATGAAATACATTATTTTCTCTTAGATGATAAATGTGTTGATATTGATATATGCTTATATTGTTTACATATTTTATTGTAGAATGGCTAATCACAATAACCAACCCCTGTCACTGCGATCAGTCCTTGAGAAGGACAAGCTTGAAGGGAGCGGTACAAATTATTATGATTGAATCAGAAGCCTTAGAATTGTTCTAAGGCAAGAGAAGAAACTGTACGTTCTCGATGAACCCATTCCACCTCAACCTGCTGCAAATGCTTATAGGGCAGATAGGGATACACATAAGAAACATATAATGATTCTATAGATGTTGCATGCCTTATGCTTGCCACTATGTCTAAAGATTTTCAGAAGGACCTTGAGCACATAGAGACAGCATTTGATCTTGCGGAGCGCTTAAAGGAAATGTTCCAAGTGCAAGCAAGAAATAAGCGGTTTGATGTGGTTAAGGCCCGAACTACATGCAAGATGCAAGAGGGGCAATCGGTGGGAGCTCATGTCCTTAAGATGAAGGGTCACATTGAGCGTCTCAAAAGGCTTGGTAATCCGATGAGTTTGGAACTCGCCACGGATTTGATATTGAATTCATTGCCTGAAAGTTATGGTCATTTCATTATGCACTATCACATGACTGGCATGGATAAGAATCTCTCGGAATTGCATGCGATGCTTAAGACCGCAGAGAAGAATCAAGAAGCCCCGAACTGATACTGTGTTAATGGTTAACAAAGGAAAAGGGTTCAAGAAAGATGGCAAAGGTAAAGTAAGTATTGCTAAACCTAAGGCAAAAGTTGCCGTTGCCAGAGAAGCTCCCAAAGTGTCTAAAAAGGATGCAGTTTGCTACCATTTCCAAGAGGTTGGTCATTGGAAGCGCAACTGCAAGGCTTACAAGGAAGGCCTAAAGGCGAAGAAGGGCAATGCGATTGCTTCTGATTCAGGTATCTATATGATAGATATTTTCCTTTCTGTTTCTAGTTCATGGGTATTAGATACCGGATGTGGATCTCACATTTGTTTAAATGTGCAGGGACTAAGGAATAGAAAGCTACTCAAACAAGGTGAAGTTGACCTATGTGTGGGGAATGGAGCAAGAGTTGATGCATTAGCCGTAGGGACATATGATGTAACTTTACCTAGTGGCTTAGTACTTGTTTTGAACAATTGTTACTATGTTCCGGATTTGAGTAGGAATATTATTTCAGTTTCTTGTTTGGATAATGAAGGGTATAATTTTCTTATTAAGACTAAGAAGTTTTATATTTATTTAAATGATATACTTTATGGTATTGCAAATTCATTTAATGGCCTTTATGTTCTTGATGTTGATGAGAAACAAAATAGTGTTGAAAATGTTTATCATGTGGATAAGAAGTCTAAACCGAATGACGTGAACAACTCGTTCATGTGGCATTGCCGTCTTGGTCATATAAACGAGAAACGCATCTCTAAACTCCACAAGGATGGAATGTTAGACTCACATGATTATGAATCATATGAGATATGCGAATCTTGTTTATTGGGCAAAATGACCAAACCACCCTACACTAAGAGTAGTGAAAGGGCTAGTGTCTTATTGGGCCTAATACATACCGATGTATGTGGACCAATGAGTAGCATTGCTAGGGTAGGATTTCGGTATTTCATTACATTCACCGATGACTTATCTAGATATGGCTATGTCTATCTGATGAAGTCCAAAAGTGAATCGTTTGAGATGTTTATAACATTTCAAAATGAAGTACAAAATTAACTTGGCAAAACAATTAAAGCACTTCGATCCGATCGTGGTGGTGATTATTTGAGCCAAGAATTTGACAATCATCTCAAAAAATGTGGAATTGTTTCAGAGTTGACTCCACCCGGAATGCCACAATGGAATGGTCTTTTCGAGAGAAGGAATAGAACCCTATTAGATATGGTTCGTTCGATGATGAGTCAAGTAGACTTTCCTATATCCTTTTGGGGACATGCATTAGAGAGTGTTGCGTTCACACTGAGCAGAGTTCCTACTAAATTGGCTTCATAGACCCCACATGAGATGTGGCATGGAAGAAAACCTAGTTTGTCTTTCATAAATATTTGGGGTTGCGTAGCTTATGTGAAGAGACTTGTCTCTGATAAGTTAGCACCTAAATCTGACAAGGTTATTTTCGTTGGTTACCCTAAGGAAACCAAAGGGTATTACTTTTACTACCGCGTTGAGAACAAAGTGTTTGTTTCTCAATATGATACTTTTCTTGAGAAACAGTTTCTCAATAAAGCATCTAGTGGGAGTAAAATTGATCTTGAAGAAATTCAAGAGCCCGAAAATAACATGAAATCGATAGTAGAGACTGAACCAAGTCCACAAGAAGTTGTGGAACCGGTTCAAGATCCACAAGTCCATCTTAGATCGAATAGGTTACGATCCGCACCCGAGAGATATGGGTTTCTCGTGTTGGAAAGTAATGAAGTGGAAGTCATTGAGAATGACAAACATACTTTCTATCAAGAGGCGATGTCCGATCCCGATTCGGATAAATGGTTAGAAGCCATGAAATTCGAATTGCAATCCATGTCGGATAATCAAGTTTGGAACTTGATTGAGCCATCCGAAGGTGTAAAAACCATAGGGTCCAAGTGGGTCTTCAAGAAGAAGATTGACATGGATGGGAAGGTGCATACTTACAAGGCTAGGCTTGTAGCAAAGGGATATAGGCAAACTCATGGTGTAGAATATGATGAAACCTTCTCGCCTGTTTCCATGCTTAAGTCTGTTAGAATTTTGATTGCCATAGCTGTGTATTATGACTATGAGATATGGCAAATGGATGTCAAAACCGCTTTCCTTAATGGAAAACTGCTTGAGAATGTGCATATGACACAACCAAAAGGTTTTGTTGATCCAAGAAATTCTAACAAGGTGTGCAAGTTGCAGAGATCCATTTATGGATTGAAGCAAGCTTCTAGGAGTTGTAATATTCATTTTGATGAGAAAATCAAAGTGTTTGGTTTTATCAAGAATGAAGATGAATCTTGTGTATACATGAAATTCAGTGGGAGCATAGTACTATTTCTCTTATTGTATGTCGATGATATCTTACTCATTGGAAATGACATTCCTACACTTCAGACTGTCAAGTCTTGGTTAGGGAAATGTTTTTCAATGAAAGATATGGGCGAAGCCGCTTACATCCTTGGTATCAAGATCTATAGAAATAGATCTAAGAGGATAATTGGTTTAAGTCAAAGTACCTACATTGACAAGGTTCTTAGAAGATTCAAAATGGAAAATTCTAAGAGAGGCAACTTGCCAATGGGTCATGGTGTTACTCTTAGCAAGATGTAGTGTCCTAAGACAACTGATGAGCGAAAAAGGATGAATGAAGTTCCATACGCTTCGGCTATTGGATCTATCATGTACGCTATGATTTGTACTAGACCCGACGTCTCGTATGCTTTGAGCATGACAAGTCGTTACCAATCTGATCCGGGTGAGAACCATTGGATGGCAGTCAAGACAATCCTTACGTACTTAAGAAGGACTAAGGATGCGTTCTTGGTATTTGGAGGGATGGAATAAGATCTTGTTGTAAGAGGTTTCAAAGATGCTAGCTTTCAAACCGACAAGGATGATTTCCGACCGCAGCCGGGATTTTTGTTTATGCTTAACGGAGGTGCGATATGTTGGAAGAGTTCCAAGCAGAGTATTATTGCCGATTCTACTACTGAGGTCGAATATATAGCGGCATCCGATGCAGCTAAGGAGGCAATTTGGATCAAGAAGTTCATTAGTGACTTGGAAGTTGTTCTAAGTATCACTAATCTGGTGGAAATTTATTGTGACAATAATGGTGCCATTGCGCAAGCAAGGGAACCAAGGTCACATCATCGATCCAAACATATACTTAGACGTTTCCATTCTCATTCGAGAGTTCATTGATCGGGGAGACATTAAGATATGCAAAGTATCAACCGATGATAACATTGGGGATCCGCTTACAAAGCCCCTAGCACAAGCAAAGCATGATGGTCATGTGAGGTCCATGGGTATTCGATACATAGATGGAGCCTAGTGCAAGTGGGAGATTGTTGGTGTAGTGTCGTAGGCTATAGTTATGTTTAAACTTGAAGCGTTATGTATCATCTTTATCATTTATTATAGAGCATGTTTATTTTGTTCATTATATGTTTACATGTTTATTATATTGAACTGTGTCCCTAGTTGTTGTGAACAATTAGTATAAGTTGGTAATGGATAATCATGGTGATGATTATATGCATGGAGATGCACATTACACTTGGATACTTGCTAGAGAACAAGTATTGGACATGACCTACTTATGAGATTTATGACATGGTCTGTTGTCATGAATAAATCTCATGATAGTCGTGTTATTGAATCCTTTGTACCTGAGATTATCATCGTCTTCCACATGATGAAGATCGTGTTTGATATAGTTTAACACTATCTTTAATCGGATAGAAATAAGGGCTATGTTAGCATGATTGGATTCTTGTAGGAAAGAATGAAAAGTCAAGATGGGATTTGTCCCTCTCGTTGAGAGAGATGTTTGCTTGTCCCCTCGATGAATGATGTTGATGAAATGTGTGGCCACACTCAAGTGATTTGATAGAGATCAAATGCATTTGGATTATCAAAATATTCAGAATCGAGAAAGCATTGAACATGTGAGTTGACATGGACCATGACTCATGTTCAATAGGACATCGTGGACAAAGGGATTGTGACATTTGATTATCAAGGAATCAAGTTTTGATGTTATATTTAATTGGGTGGACATAATGATTTGCTAGAAGTCACTTATGTCTTGTGAGGTTGATGTTTTAAATCACTACCAACATAATATAATTCTTTTTGGGTCACACACAAAGAACGAATTTGATTCTGGTTGAAAATTGGAATTTTGGCTTGGTCTGTGTTGTGACATACATTGCTTGGAAAATTGGAATTCTGGCTCGTATAGTCGTACGACATACTTTTCCTGGCATTGGGCACGACTCGTGCTCTTGGGTACGAGTCATTCCCGGGAACAACACGAGTACTTATGTGTCACGACTCGTATCACGAGTGTTTTGGCAAAAGCACGACTCGTGCCCTCATGAGTCGTGCCCAACGCGAAAAACGTGTCTGTACTGCGTTCCAAGGCTGGTAAGGTTTTTGTGTTTAACAAGGATTTAACTCTAAGTGTTAGGGATTTATACCCAAGTATAAATACAATATTTGGGCAGCCAAAAACTAACTACTACATCATTGTTCTAGGTTTTTGAAACTCTAAAGATTGATTTTGATTTAGAATCAAAAGTCCCAAATAATTCCATTGTTTTGGCTTTGATTATGGAATATTGATTCAATAATCAAGAGGATCATCTAGCAATCCTACAAGAAGCGTTCTTGGTTCGTTCGCGTGTGGATCACCATTAGAGGGAGGTTGCTTTATCTCCTACAGCTTGAAGATCACCATTGTTGATTTCATCACCAAGATTGAACAAGGAAGATAGAAGATTTGACATCAAAATTCTAGGCTTGAATTTCAAGATCTATTTTTGACAAACTAAATCACATTCAAGGTATGTAATTCTATTTCATGTTTTCTAATCTATTCATGCTAGACGGATCTAAGGGCTAGGGTTTTGATTGTTATTTCTAAGTTCTTCCGCTGCGTTTGTAACCCCAAAACCCAACATCCCAATCATATACTCGGATACATTATTAGGAAGCTGCTAAAAAAGAGGAAAGTGATCTAGAACCCATCTCATAGACACCATTCCACATTTTTTTGATATCTTCGGGAGATATTGCAACCCCAAATAATTTCTCAACAATCTCAGCCCATTCCTCCTTTTTCTTACTAGTTTCTGAACTAGTCACAGCCAATCCGTCTACAGGAAGACCACACAACAAATTAATAACCTCTAAAGTGAACGTCATCTCCCCTACATGTAAGTGAAAAGTGTGGGTCTCTGGACGCCATCTCTCAATCAAAGCCTCTATCAAGTGTCAATCATATTGTAAATGACCCAATAAATACACTCTGTAAAATCCAGCATTTATAAGTTTGTTCTCTATCCTCCAATCAACTTTCCCTGGAAGCTCTGTACCATGCCTAGGTCTTAAATTGGGCAACTGTTGTCCAGTCCAAATATAGTTAGATCTATGTGTCTCCTGTGAAGTTAATACATGTGAATCAATTGGCCCAGGAACAATAAAGGGTTGTTGTTCATGTTGATTCATCTGAAACACATAAATTCAATAGTAAAGTTTTAAATTTAAATGGGACTTAAGGTGTAGCTATATTTAAGCACAAATTTTAAATTTAACACTTAAAAATTAACAATTAAGTAGAAAAATTGCAACAAGTTTGTCAAACTAATTTTAACAAGCACTTGATTTCAAACCTAACTTAAGAAAATCCTAACTAGGCTAAAATTGCATTGCAATTGTTTAATTCCTTGACAATCAACAATTAGGTACATAAATCATAATAGTTCTAACAACAAATTATATAAATTTGCACAAATAAACTCTTAGGAAAATTTCAATGGTTAAATTAAGAACTCAAAACAAAGAAAAATAAGAAAGAAGACTAACCTTGCAATTTTGAAAAAAATTTCCTAAATTTTTCTTCCTCTTCTCTTCTTCTTCCTCTCAAAATTTTTCCTAAGCTTCTTTCTCCTAGAATCCTTCCTTTCTCTTTCTCTTTCTTTTTCTTTCTTTCTTTCCTCTTTCTCTCTCTTTCTTCTCTGAAGGTTCTTTCTCTCTCTTATTTCAAATGAATCTGGAAATGGCAATTTCGGAATTCAATTTTAAATGAATCCGAAATTTGCATTTTCGGAATTCAATTTTGGGAAATCCCAATTTTTTTAGTTTTGGAAAAAAAATGAATTCCGGAATTACCAGTTCCGGAATTGAATTTTCCGAAAATATTATTTTGTTAATTCGATTTTGTAAAAAAAAAGAAGGGAATTCCGGATTACATTATTCCGAAATTACCAATTCCGGAATCCAACTTGAAAGTGTTAGTTTGGTACATAAGTTTTCATCTATGTTAATTTGGTATTTAAAATTTTAAAAAGAAATATTTTGAAGAAAAAAAATCGGAAGAAGTGGCTTTAAAATGAGCAATTTTTTTTTCAAAAGAAACACACACGAAATTGAACCTATAACCTTCTATTGCTTGAGTGACCATCATTCCACAAGGCCCAACATCCATTACATTTGTAATGTTATCTGCAAGTGATACATAAATGATGGCCTCTTAGGATCATACATGCACAGTCCTTGGCTAAGGATTCAGTAAATACATAAACTATTAATCGGGTGGCGTGGAGTAACATCGTGGGCCGTTGGGCCTGCACGTGTAAGGACCTACTCTGATACCATCTTAAAGTCTGAGGTTCCAGCTTTAAAGTTTGAGGTTCCACCTTAAAACCAATTGGTGACAAGGGGAGTAGCCCAGGATCTTTATATGTCATAGGCAAGGTTTGTCAATTCCCAATGTGGGATATATCTCTAACATGCCCCCTCACGTGTAGCCGGGCTATGCCAAAGGCTTACAATGTGGACTTATTAATCAGGTGGCGCGGAGTAACATCGTGGCCATTGGGCCTGCACGAGTAAGGACCTGCTCTAATACCATCTTAAAGTCTGAGGTTCCACCTTAAAACCAATTGGTGTCAAGGGGAGTGGCCCAGGATCTTTATATGTCATAGGCAAAGTTTATCAATTCCCAATGTGAGATAATATCTCTAAAACGCCCCCTCAAGTGTAGCCGGGCTTTGCCAAAGGCTTACAACGTGGACTTATTAATCGGGTGACGCGGAGTAAAATCGTGGGCCATTGGGCTTGCACGTGTAAGGACCTGCTCTGATACCATAATAGACAAGATTAGTAATAGGGACAATGAGTAATGCCATAGAAAAGAAAGAGAGAATATGACTTGTAATTACAATGACTCAACATGAGTAATGCATTGTTGTAGTCTCACTATTTATAATGTACATCAGTCCTATCTAGGGTGTATAGATTTATACAAACTAAGAAAAGGATAAGGCAAATAATAAACTATCTATATTCTAGTAACTATCTATATTCTAGCTAACATGCACTGAATATATATCTAAACTATAGCTAGTACATGTATTTACTGAATCCTTACCCAAGGACTGTGCATGTATGATCTTAAGAGGCCATCATTTATGTATCGCTTATACCCTCCCTCAAGCCAATTGGAGGTACGGAGATGCAGCTTGAATGGAAATACCGATAGTAGTTAATTAATATTGAACAATAGCCGAAGATAGAGGTGGTCATGACAAGGCATGTACCGCCACTCACTCGACGGACACAATATGTATGATTCATCTTCATATGAGTTGTCCTCGCACAAGAATGGGTGAGGTCCAGATTGAACAAGCATGGAACGAGGATCTATATTACGTCTTACTGGTGAAACAACCGAAATATCTATGTGAGACGGTAGACTCGAGAAAACTTGTTGAAGTGAGGACATTGTTGCGCTCAATTTGAGTGAAACAGAGCTATGAGCAAAGGTAGGGTGTGCGAGCTGGTCTTGATATGCAACACGAACAGGAAAGAGTCCAGTGTTGATTGGGCATGTTGATGTATGAGGCTAGCCTATAGTGCAAGGAGTATAAAGACTAGAAGATATCTCTAAGGTAGTGCCCGCTGTTGGACCATTTTGTACAGCCTGAATTATGGGCTGCAAGGCAGGAGTTGCTAGGGTGTTGTTGGCTGGCTTAGATGTTGTGGCAGGTTGTATGGGTTTTCGATCTAGACTAGAAAAATTCGGGTTGAAGCAAGATGCATGACCCAACATAGAGAGTGTGGGCTGATGAACTAAGGTCCTCACCAGAAATACCAGTCATTGGCCCACCTACTACTGAACCAAGCTGTAATGTCCCATATTGGGCTGATGCTACAGACGGTACAACTTGTGGGATTGTTGAATTAAAAATTCCACATGGAGGATTCACCAAAACAGTTGACTCTTGTGAAGAATAAATTGTGTATTTGGGAAACAAGCAAGATTGTGGTGGCTTTCTTAGATCAGAAGACGTAGCATCTGTGAAAACATCATTTTTGTATTCGGGAGTAGTAGAGAGAGAACTAGCCTCCTTCGAAGATGAAAAATATGGTTTCTTAAACTGTTTTTCCTCATCAATAAGACATTCAAAAAATAAATCTAACGAGATTTGTGGTTTTCGAAAATAATATTAATTGACAAATTTATTGTATAATGGATAAAGTCCATCAACAAGAAAATCAATGAGCTCGATTTCAGAAATTGGACTCCCGACCCTAGTAAGAGCATATGAAATTGATTTTGCTTCAGAAAAGTGATTTGCCAATGATTGACTGGAAGTTTTTGAAGACAGTGAAGTTGATCTAGGAGATGATCAACATACCAATTTGAAGTTGTAAATAATTGGGAAGAAGATGAAATATTAGAGTCAATCATCGATTCTTCTACAATGGAATAAGTAGGAGAATCTATGACATCTTCGATTTCATTATGCTCCGGATAAAGCCAATCCGAAGTTGAGAAAGAAGAAAAAGCATTGGTGGTAACACTTGGTTCATCACGATGCAAACACTCAATTGCAGTATGACCAAGTCCGTTACATAATTGACCAACAACATAGGATGATGGTAACGCATCAAAGAAACAAGGATCATGCAAAAAATATCCATTGTTTTAAGAAAATAGAAAAAATTAATTTTATGTAAGAAAACAAAAAATAATTAATTTTAAGAAGAAAAATATAGTAAATTAAGGACAAAAAGAGGAAGCGAAAATCAGGCCACCATGGATCGGTGGTTCTGATACCATAATAGACAAGAATTAGCAATAGGTACGAAGAGTAATGCCATGGAAGAGAAAGAGAGAATATGACTTGTAATTACAATGACTCAATGTGAGAAATGCATTGTTGTAGTCTCACTATTTATAATGTACATCAGTCCTATCTAGGGTGTATAGATTTATACAAACTAAGAATAGGATAAGGCAAATAATAAACTATCTATATTCTAGCAACTATCTATATTCTAGCTAACATGCACTGAATATATCTAAACTATAGCTAGTACATGTATTTACTGAATCCTTAGCCAAGGACTGTGCATGTATGATCCTAAGAGGCCATCATTTATGTATCGCTTACACCCTCCCTCAAGCCAATTAGAGGTACGGAGATGCAGCTTGAATGGAAATACCGATAGTAGTTGATTAATATTGAACAGTAGCCGAAGATAGAGGTGGTCATGACAAGACATGTACCGTCGCTCACTCGGGGGATACAATATGTATGATTCATCTTTATATGAGTTGTCCTTGCACAAGAATGGGTGAGGTCCAGATTGCACAAGCATGGAATGAGGATCTACATTACGTCTTAATGGTGAAACAACCGAAATATCCATATGAGATGGTAGACTCGAGAAAACTTGTTGAAGTGAGGACATTGTTGCGCTCAATCCGAGTGAACCAGAGCTGTGAGCAAAGTAGCGTGTGTGGGCTGGTCTTGACATGTAACACGAACAAGAAAGATTCCAGTTTTGATTAGGCATGTTGATGTATAAGGCAAGCATGTAGTGCAAGGAGTATAAAGACTAGAAGATATCTCCAAGGTAGTGCCCGCTGTTGGACCATTTTGTACTGCCTGAATTATGGGCTGCAAGGCAGGAGTTGCTAGGGTGTTGTTGGCAAGCTTAGATGGTGTGACAGGTTGTATGGGTTTCCGATCTAGTTTAGCAAAATCTGGGTTGAAGCAAGATGCATGACCCAACATAGAGAGTGTGGGTTGATGAACTAAGGTACTCACCAGAAATACCATTCATTGGCCCACCTACTACTGAACCAAGCTGTAAAGTCCCATATTGGGCTGATGCTACAGATAGTACAACTTGTGGGATTGTTAAATTAAAAAGTCCACAAGAAGGATTCACCAAAACAGATGACTCTTGTGAAGAATTAATTTTGTATTTGGGAAACAAGCAAGATTGTGGTGGCTTGCTTAGATCAGAAAACGTAGCATCTGTGAAAACATCATTTTTGTATTCGGGAGTAGTAGAGAGAGAACTAGCCTCCTTCGAAGATGAAAAATATGGTTTCTTAAACTGTTTTTCCTCATCAAAAAGACATTCGAAAAATAAATCTAACGAGATTTGTGATTTTCGAAAATAATAATAATTGACAAATTTATTGTATAATGGATCAAGTCCATCAACAAGAAAATCAATGAGCTCGATTTCAGAAATTGGACTCCCGACCCTAGTAAGAGCATATGAAATTGATTTTTCTTCAGAAAAGTAATTTGGCAATGATTGATTGGGATGTTTTTGAAGACAGTGGAGTTGATCTAGGAGATGATCAACATAATTTGAAGTTGTAAATAATTGGAAAAGATGAAATATTAGAGTCAATCATCGATTCTTCTACGATGGAATAAGTAGGAGAATCTATGACATCTTCGATTTCATTATGCTCCGAATAAAGCTAATCCGAAGTAGAGAAAGAATAAAAAGCATTAGTGAAATTACCCGAATTGCGCGCGGGGGATGCGGCGAGCGGCATTTCGCAGCTTTGGGACCTCGCCGGAATGAAAGGGAGAGTCGCCACGTCGTTTTCTATTATGAGTCCAAACATTGAAAATGGCTGGTTTCGAAATAGGGGGGTCATTTTGATTGGTAGCCAAAACTTGGAAAAGGCTTTGAAAATGGAACGTTTTGATTGGTAGCCAAAACTTGAAAAAAGGCTTTGAAAAAAGGAACGTTTTGATTGGTAGCCAAAGCTTGAAAAAAGGCTTTTAGGACCAGAGATTGTTAGGTTCGGTACGTTACTTTTCGGGAAGAGTATATTGAGATCACCCGAAATTCCTCGTATGACGAGTCTTTATACCTTTCTCGAAATTGTGTGCGTGTGTGTGTATTGCATTTTGAAAATGAACTTGAATGACAAGCTTTAATCTTGGTTTGAATGACAAACGTTAATTTGTGGTAAAAAATGAGCATTTGAATGACAAACGTCGGTTTTAGAGTTTTGAAAAGAGGGTTCGAATGAGGAACTTAAATCTTTAGTTTGAATGACAAACGTTGATTTTAATGAAAAGAGCATTTGAATGTCAAACGTCGGGTTTGAGTCAGAAAATGAGCGTTTGAATATCAAACGTCGACTTTGCATTGTTTTGAAAAAGGAGTTCGAATGACGAACTTAAATCTTTAGTTTGAATGACAAACGTTGATTTTAATGAAAAGAGCGTTTGAATGTCAAACGTCGGGTTTGAGTCAGAAATGAGCGTTTGAATGTCAAACGTCGATTTTGCGTTGTTTTGAAAAAGGAGTTCGAATGACGAACTCCGGTTTGAACCGGGCATTACATTGTTACCAATTTCGTGAAAAAAGGCATTAAATGATATGCGATCAACGAGTCATTTTGTGACTCGGACTTTTGTAAGTAAATATTATCACAAGCCAAACGGCTCGGACTTGTAAATGACAGTATTTAAAAGTGCGGTATCAACGGAATCGAACGATCTGGACAGTAAAGATACGATCGACGAGCCAAACGGATCGGATTTGTAAAGTTGCGTATAGTAAATAACAGTATCAACGGATCAAATGATCCGGACTTTGTAAATGACGATCACGAACCAAACGGTTCGGACAATAAAGAACGAATCAACGGATCAAACGATCCGGACTGTAAATGACAGAAATGTAAAAAGGGGACTGGAACGCCGTTTTAACCAGAAATTACTTCTCTTACGGGAGAGAAGATGATTAGGGGATAAAACGTATCGAGCCCCGTAGACTGCGTTATGTCTACATTTTGATAGTTTCGACCGGATCGAAAATAGCGTTTGACGCGTAAATCGAGGCGAAATGAAGTTTTAGAGAGAGAGAGGGTTACCTATGGCTAGGGATTGACTCTTTGGCTCGGAAGGACGTATACGGGATATGGTTTGGTGTTTGAAAAGTGTTTCGAAGTTGTTTGGCTCGTGTTTGGTCAAAAAATGGGATTTTCACACAAATCGAGACGAAACGTGGCTCGAGAGGGGGGTAGAATGCTCAGAACCGTGGGGTTTTGGGAGAGGGGTAATATTTCTTCCTCTTTTTAATAAAATGACATCCTTTGTATTTGTAGGGGTGATTTTGTAAATTAGGCCGGACGGCCTAATCCTCATTTTGGGAGGTTTTTGGGTATTTTGGAAATTGTAGGGACTTGATGAGAATTCTGGTTCTTCAAGTAAAAAAGGCCGGATGGCCTAACTCTTAGTTTCAGGGGAATTTTGATCTTTTCACCCTTGAAATTGATTGATGGGGATGGGGGAGGCCATGCATGCATGCCATGTGTCCCTGTGAGTCATCAGAGCTAGAGTTTTTGCCCCGTTATTCCCAATTTTGACTTTTTTTTAATAACTGTCCGGAAAATGTTCGAAATGCCCCCGGAAAGTCCCGGAAAGTGCGTTTTTTGAGGAAAGTGGTACTTTTACGTGTGATAACGTGTGTTGAGTACACTTTGGTGTCAGGATGCACGGGACAGTCCTGGGATGTCTCGTTAACTCGAGAATGGAGAGATTAACGGGTTCCTGTTAACCTGGGAAGGGCCAGTTAACGAATTCCGATTAACTTTTAACCAATTTTGGCGATCCGTATTTGGGTACTTATAGTAGCCCCTCAGCGATGTTACTTTCGAAGGAAGTGGGGTTGTTGAAAAAGATAAGGATCCAAATCGGGGGATGCCTTACTTGGAGAGACCTGAGCGGCCAGATGGCTGGACCCTTAGCAAAAGGATTTCTACGTATCCCGAGCGGGAATCAAGCCGATCGTAGTTCGTAGGTGCGAGGGTTTTTTGTAGGTGCCTCGACCTCTGGGGAATGATTAGGAGGAGTTAGTCCTGGTTGAGACTGATTTGGAGGTGTCTAGACCTGAGTGAGACTGTTTAAAGGCGTCTGAAACTAAGTGAGACTGTTCGGAGCGTCTTGACAAAAGGGAAACTATTCAGAGGCGTTCTAACCCGAGTGAGACTATTCGGAGGCGTCTGAACCTGAGTGAGAATGTTCGGAGGCGTCTGAACCTAAGTGAGACTGTTCGGAGGCGTCTTGACCTAAGGGAGACTATTCAGAGGTGTTCTAACCTGAGTGGGACTGTTCGGAGGCGTCTGAACCTGAGTGAGACTGTTCGGAGGCGTCTGAACCTAAGAGAGACTGTTCGGAGGGGTCTTGACCTAAGGGAGACTATTCGGAGGCGTTCTAACCTGAGTGAGACTGTTCGGAGGCGTCTGAACCTACAGGAAATTATTCAGAGTCGTTCTAACCTGAGTGGAGACTATTCGGAGGCGTCTGAACCTACGGGAAACTATTCGGAGGCATTCTAACCTGAGTGGAGGCTGTTCGGAGGCGTCTGAACCTATGGGAAACTATTCGGAGGCGTTCTAACCTGAGTGGAGACTGTTTGGAGGCGTCTGAACCTATGAAAAACTATTCGGAGGCATTTTAACCTGAGTGGAGACTGTTCGGAGGCGTCTGAACCTACGGGAGACTGTTCGGGGGCGTCTTAACCTAAGGGGAAGGCGTTCGTGCCTTGGGATTGAAATTTGTAAGGCGTTCATGCCTTGGGTGCTGGACTTATGATAACAACCAGGGTTTACCTGCTGGGGGTATGGTGGAGATGGTGGGAATGGTTGTGTTAAACTGGCATTTTTAACAACACGGAAAGATTGACGTTCCAACAACGGGGTTAGGAACGGAATGTGATCTCGGGTGAGAATGACACATTGCTGAGGAAAAGTGTCCAAAGTTCTAACAAAGCCAGTTAGAAACTAAGGAGATTGATTGACGTTCCTTGAGAGGGAGTGACTTAGGATCCTGCTGGGGATAAATGTTCGGGCTTACGACAGTGGCCGAAGAGGGGGTGTTGTGCGGGCTTACACTGATTGCCGCTGGAAGGGAATGATCGGGCTTACGATTGATTGCCGAGGAAGTGATTCGTTGTACGGGCTTACAGTGATTGCCGTTGGAATGAGATGGTCGGGCTTACGATGACTGCCGGGAGTTAACCTCTGGAGAGGGGGCGTTAGAAAGGTCTAACTGGAATTTAACCTCGAGAGAGGGGGCGTTAGAAATGTCTAACTGGGGAATTTTTTAACTTTTGTGGAAAAGTGTCAAATTCGAAAAGATGAGGGGCTGAATTGGCATTTGGGCCGAAATGGCCCATGGCGTAAAAGAGGCCGGACGGCCTATGAGTCAATTTGGCCAAATTTAAGTCAGCCGTCGGCCATTGAAGGGGAGAAAGAGAAGATTTTCATTTTCTGTCGAGAGAAAGAGAGAAAAGAGAGAAAATTGTGTCACTTTTCTTCGATCTTTGTTGAAATCTTTGAGAGATTATCGCTATGGAAGCGGGATTGGGACGAAGGGGTCCCATAGATCCGATCGAGTTTTACCAAGCTCGGGATAGTCACAAATCCAATGAGGGGATTGCGAGGAAGGTAAACATCCTCTAAATTCCGTCAAATTTAGAATTTACATTCTTGAATTTTAGGAATTTTGACTTGAATTGAGTTAGGGTTCTTGGTGCCCAATTTGGGGCTTTTGACCTCGCGATGCCCTTTTGTCGAAATTGACTGTAGCTTAGTGTGATGTGTCCGATTTTCTGGCCGTCCGACAATGCTTTTTTGGAAGTTTGAAAAATCTTTATCGGACTTTGAAAAATCAACGGAGTCGCCACGCCGTTTTTAGTTTAAGGGGCCAAAACTTTGAAAAATGCCCAAAATGAGAGAAGTGAGTTCGGAGGTCACGTTACACTCCGGGATGGGCGTTTGACGTGCACCCGAAATGCCTCGTATGACAAGTCTTCCAAACTTGAAACTTTGTGTGTGTGTGTGTGTGTGTTTTGAATAAAATAGACTAAAAGAACTTGTTTGAAAATAATGCCGCTTCAAAAGGGGGTCGAGTATAAAAATGAGAAAAGAGATGCAAACTGGAAACTCCTTCTAACACATTGAACATGTTTCATGAATTTTTGTATGATTTTAGAAGTCAACATTTGGCACTCAAAAGATCTTATGAGTTTAAACATCAAATCTGCCAGAGCAGGAAAAAAGTGTACACCTAACTTTGAGACGGTTTTAAAGGCTTTGAAAAGTAGGAATCTCAAGAATGTCAAAGAATTAAAGTTGTTAAAAACATCTTAAATATGACACATATAAAACAGTTTATTAATCAGAAAACGTTTGATAGGTTAAAACCTTTTTGGAACTTCAGATCAGAAAACAGTATTTTCGGGGACTGATGAAAAAAGCTTTAACAAATAAATGAAACGAGGAACTTAAATTCACTGGAAAAATAAGGTAAAAATATGTACAGAAACCTACAAATCTTATCTACAAAATCTCTCTTTTGACTTTCATGAAATTCCCACGTTTTTTATGCCCAAAAAATAAGGCAATGAACAAATTCACAAGTAAATGTTGTTGGACAGCAACATAATCATAGAGAAAATAATCCTAAAAAACTTAATCTAAGGACGGAATAAAGATTTAGGTCAAGTTATATCAACTTATAGGACAAAATCCCTAAGGGATCACATCCTTAATACAAAGGGTGATCATCCTTGGGATTAAAGTCCAGGTGTATCACTTATAACTTTCTTAGACTAGGAGAAAAAGGAAGAACACGGAATATAAACAATATAAACCTCTTAAGATGATCATCCATGGAAATTAACTCCAAGATGACCAATCTTGGGTCAAAGGGACAAAGGGAAAGACTAGAATACTAACAAGTCCAAGATCTCCTTAACCTTCTATCCCTAGAACACTAATAGATATTTTCACCTTAAGGATTAAAGAGGTTGGATCATTTCTTAGACTTGGATCCATGGAGATAATAGTAGATCTACATTATAAAGCTTTAAATAGACAATAAAATCAAGATCCAAGAACAATAAAGAGAGATTTAAAGATTTAAGTGTAGAAGGAGATTTTACCAAAACAAAATGGTTTAGATCTATCTTCTTGGGTTGGAGTTTTGTTTTAGGAGAGAGACTAGTGTGTAGGCTAGTGTGTGTAGGAGATTTTTGAAGAGAGAGAGGATGAGAGTGAATTTTGATAGAGTTTTGATAGGGTAAAATGTGTGTTTTTTTTATGGGTACGATGATCATCCTTTATATATGAGGGCAAGGAAGCCTCTAGAATTACTTAGTCTATAAGCAAAACTTAGGATAATACTCAAAGGATCCTCAGAATATCTAAAATTCCATAAAAACTCGGCTGCATACCCGAAATGTCCCTAGAGAAATCTAAAATTCCTGAAAAGTCCTTTTTTGTCAAAAGTTGTCTTTTCTTCATTTCGGAAGATTCCTTTTGTGCGTTTAATGGGGTGCAATTCAGATTGGGGTACTTACAGTAGCCCCTCAGCGACGGTACTTTCAGAGGAAGTGGGGTCGTCGACAAAAGTGAGGATCCCAATCTGGCGAGCTACCTAGATGGGCAAGGAGGTGACCAAAGTGGTCGGATGGTTGAACCCTTTTAAAGGATTCCTACGTATCCCAGGTGGGAATGAAGCCAGTCGTAGTTCGAATCTTGCGGGGAAATGGAGTGGTCAAACGATTGGACCTCCCACCTCATTTTCGTTGCCGAAGATAGACTCGACTAACGGAGGCGTTGCCGAAGGTGGATTCGACTAATGGAGGCATTGCCAAAGGCGGATTCGACTAACGGAGGCGTTGTCGAAGACAGACTCAACTAACGGAGACGTTGCCGAAGACAGACTCGACTAATGGAGGCGTTACCGAAGGGTGAATCGACTAACGCAGGCGTTGCCGAATGTGGACTCGACTAACGGAGTCGTTGCCGAAAACGAACTCGACTAACGGAGGCGTTGCCGAAGGTAGACTCGACTAACGGAGGCATTGCCGAAGATAACTCGACTAACGGAGGCGTTGCCGAAGACAGACTTGACTAACAGAGGCGTTGTCGAAGATGACTCGACTAAAAAAGGCGTTGCCGAAGACGGACTCGACTAACGAAGGCATTGCCGAAGGTAGACTCGACTAACGGAGGCGTTACCGAAGGCAGACTCGACTAACGGAGGCGTTGCCGAAGACAGACTCCACTAACGGAGGCGTTGATGAAGGTAGACTCGACTAACGGAGGCGTTACCAAAGATAGACTCGACTAACGGAGGCATTGCCGAAGGTAGACTCGACTAACGGAGGCGTTGCTGAAGATAGACTCGACTAATGGAGGCGTTGCCGAAGGTAGACTCGACTAACGGAGGTGTTGCCGAAGATAGACTCGACTAACGGAAGTGTCTATACCTGAGGGAGACTAGTTGAAGGCGTTCATACCTGGGGGAGACTATTTGAAGGCGTCTATACCTAGGGGAGACTATTTGAAGGTGTAAGTACCCAAATCTGGCTCATGCTTTCCGGTTATGTTTCACGGCAATTCCCCGAACTTTATCCGGTTATGTTTCCCGGCAATTCCCCGAACTTTCATAAAGTTCAGGGGCAATTCGGGAATTTTTCCAAACTTTCCAAGGGAGGAAGGACTTGCTAGGAATTAAAATTCCAGGTAGGATCTCGCTAGAAAGGGCATTCTAGAATCTGCCACCTTGCATGTTTCTAGAAAGGAGGCGGTTATGGCTCATAATGTCGTGCGACATATCAAGCTACTCCCATTCAGCTATAAAACAGAGGTTGCACCTCTCATTTGAGGATCCCTTTTCCACCCCCCTTAGCGTCACTCTGCCAATATACGCCCAGAAACATCCTCTCTCTCCTCCCATGCACACAACCCATCTAAATCTCATCCATTTTCTCTCACAATCCTCTCTCTATCATACACAATCCAACACACACATTGGAGATTCAAAGGTACTCCTAATCTGAGGGTTCTAACCTCTCTCGAAAGTTGATTTGAAGGTTATACTGACTTGATATAGAGAATGTGGACTACAAGGGTAACGATTCTCTCTCCCTTTTTCTCTCTCTCTCTCTCTATCTTCCTCCTACATGCGATCTCCAAGCTAAATGTGTTGATCATGATGCATCCTGATTAGGATTGCATGTTCCAGCCTTAGATTTATTTGAATCAGTAGCTATTTCCATAGTATTTCATGTAATCGAATCGTCTTAATATTGTTTTGCATAAACACTAGAGATGAGGGTGGATCCCTCATATCCACACCCTCTCGAAGTGTTCATTATTGATGTATGTGCTCTCTGAGATCCATTTGTGATGTAACTTGGCTGTATTGTTGCCTTGTTGTGTCTATAAATGTTGCTTGTAAAAGTCTCTGCAAATGGCTAAAGGTGTCACGCGACATAACTTGCCATGCAAGTCCTGTGTCACGCAACAACATTGGCCAGTTTGCAGAAACTTCCTCCTTTCAGTTGTAATCTGATTTTAATCTTTTCCAGTTGTAATATGATATCAATCTGTACTTTAAATATCATTTCCCCCACACAAAGGATTCATCGGGGATCCTCTCCCAAGGATGAACAAGGGTCTACACGTGGCTTGTTCTAGGAAAGATCCACCGCATGATGATGTGAAGTCCCTTTTCTTCGTACATAAAAATGCAATCTTTACTTTAAATGTCATCCCCCCATGTCCCTTTTGGTTGGATCACTCTCCGAGGATTGTCTAGTGACCTTTCAAGGTACGAAAGACATAGGACGAGTATAAAGATCCAATCTTTATACCCCCTCCCCTAGTCTCCTTGGTTCTTGAAGCATCCCGTGGTATGGATCGGTGTAAAGACATCATCTTTACATCGTTTCCGCCACTAAAATGCTATAGTCGTAATCCCTTTAGAAGCAGATGAATCTTATGTCCCGACATCTCCGATCATCACTTGAGACGAGCAATAAATGTCCCTACGAAGCTCAATCGTCTCAAGATGTAGGATTGATGGCAAAGACTCTTCCTTTTCTAAGGAGTCTCATTCTTGGACTATAAAAGGTGTCCCTCTCTCGATCACATATGACCAAGTCCCCGACGAACGTTGGTTTAAGATACACCAAGGCTTTTACGCCTATTATGGTTGATTAATCCAATGGGAGGGTAAAAAAGGTCACTTAATGATGATCATAAGTCCAAGATGAGCACGGGATCAAAATCCTGAACACATCAAATCCAAGGAATCCCGATCGATAACCTTCTTATATGGTTTATACGTCCGGCAGATAACTTGGCACATTCCCTCCTTTTTCAAATCACATCTCACACACGAACGCACAAAACAAGCACAATCTTCGGGTCTATGAAGACTTGCTTTCGGAAGGCTCATTGGGTGAACGCGGTCCGTTCTTCCCAAGGAGTAACTTAACCTCCGGACCCTTATCCTTTTTTTCAAAGTTTTGAGGAAATCAAAATGGCGTGTCGACTTCATTTTTTAATAAAACCGGTGTCTTCAAACTGAGGTGAAACGGCGACCCTATAAGAAACGGTTCGATCCGCGATGGGCCCACATTCACAGAAGGCATCTATACCTGGGGGAGACTTTTTGAAGGCGTCTATACCTAAGGGTGCACTTCATCACCGCGGACTTGCTTGGTTGGAAATACTTTGTCGCTTAGCTGGGAAAAAAAATTGGTCTTACGATGACTGCTGGGGAAAAGAGTGACCGTGTTGGTCAAGTTGCTGGACCTTGGGTAGGCTTCCTATGCATCCTAAAGAGGAATCAAGTTGGTCGTAGTTCGAAGACTGCTGGGGATGGTCTTCTTTGCTGAAGGCGCACTTCATCACCGCAGACTTTCTAGGTTGCTTAGGACGTACTTTGTCGTGTTTCAACACCGTAGACTTGCTAGGTTGCTGAGGACGTACTTTGTCGTGTTTCAACACCATAGACTTGCTAGATTTCTGAAGACGTTCTTCATCGTGTTTCAACACCATAGACATGCTAGGTTGCTGAAGACGTTCTTCGTCGTGTTTCTGAGGACGTACTTTGTCGTGTTTCAGCACCATAGACTTGCTAGGTTGCTGAGGACGTACTTCGTCGTTGAAGGGAATCGGGCTCTTGCCAATTTTTGTTGGAGGAGACGGGCTTACGTTGATTTCGCCTTTGGAATATGGAATTGATGATTTATATGTTTAATTGAAAGCGTGGTTAGTAGGAGTATGCAATTTGTTCATGAAAAAAACATGGGTAGTTTGCATAAAGTGGGAATAAAGTGGGTACAAATTTGCCGAATTTGGGACGGACTCTTGCATAAGAGATTTTTGTGATGAAAACTCAATTTGTAAAAATAAAGTTGGTACAAATTTGCCAAATTTGGGACGGACTCTTGCATAAGAGATTTTTGTGATGAAAACTCAATTTGTAGAAATAAGGTGGGTACAAATTTGCCGAATTTGGGACAGACTCTTGCATAAGAGATTTTTGTGATGAAAACTTGACTTGTAAAAATAAGGTGGGTACAAATTTGCCGAATTTAGGACGGACTCATGCATAAGAGATTTTTGTGATGAAAACTTGATTTGAAAAAATGAAGTGGGTACAAATTTTTCGAATTTGGGACGGACTCTTGCATAAGAGATTTTTGTGATGAAAACTGTATGCATGCTAAATGAAGAAAAAATGTGTCTGAAATTGGGACGGAGTTTATTTTCTCTTTTCTGTTTGTGTTCGTGTTATCTTTGCCATTTTATTGACATGCTTGCGCTGTGTTTACCTGCAGGGGAAATCGGATGTCATCCAAAGCAAGTAGGGAAAGCTAAAGACACGGGGCTCTATGGAGGCAGTCGCGATAAAATCGATTGAGGGACAGCAGACGATCCCGTGTGCGTATAGAGGGAGACATGAAGAATTATCCCACAAAACCAAAGTAGGCGTGGAGAATTATCTCACCCAACAACAGCGGGCATGGAGAATTATCACCTGAAACGAAAGTAGGTCCTTCGGGTTGTGCTAATGTGCGAAGGGTGATCAACCTAATAGGGATAAGTCCGGAGGTATTTTGACCTGAAGGAGAAGTTTGGTTGAGTGTGCATCTTGCTGTTGATCGTCGACCTTGTAGAAGTTGTTGAACTTGTATTCACCTTGGGACTTCTTGCTGTGGAAGGCTTTGGGTTCGAAAAATGCAAGAACCAGGTTTGAAATGAGAGGTTCCTTGTTAAAAAGGCATCCAACACTTGGTAAGAGGGAACCCAAAGGAAATGTGTCAATTTGGTAGAGAGGGACTCAAAGGCACTCTGTTCGAGTTGACAATATCAACAGCGTAATGTGCGGAAGGGATCTTCAAACGTGTTGCCTGAGATGATGATCTTTTGCAAGTGAATCCTTGTACTAGCTAGGGTAGAGACAAATCAATACCTATGACATGGATATATATATGATACCTGAATACAAGCATGATTTTAATAAGTTTTATTGACATACCTTTGCTGTGCTTACCTGCAGTATGATCTCGTGGAGGAGAGATTGGTTGAGGCAGTCACAGACGCGCGGTCGTTTATTTTGAGTGCACCGCATATAGGAGGGATTTAGTCTTAGATCGCTGGTCATTCTCGGGTTATGGCAGAAGGTACTTGAGGCAATCCTACTTGTCAGTCTAGAGAATCGAAAACTTATTTGTGTTGAGGAGCATTTTACTGGTGGCGATGGTTCTAGAGGGGATGATGCCGTCTACACCAAACAGGAGTACTGGAGGTTGTCTTCATCCATTTGTGGACGTTGGAGGTCGTCTTTACCAAGTTGCAGACGTCGGAGCTTGTCTTTGCCAAGCTATAGACATGGGGGCTATCTTTGCCGAACTGTAGACATTTAGGGGTTGTCTTATCTAAGTCAGAGACACTTGAGGTGGTCTTCATCCATCTATAGACGCCGTAGGTTGTCTTTGCCGAACTGAAGATGTCAAAGGTTGTCGTCTCCAAACTGTATGCACTGAAGACTTTCTTTGCCGAACCTTAGATACCGGAAAATGTCTTCATAGACTAGAAACATTTGAAATGAAGCTGATGTAGGTCTGGAGCCAAGGTGGTGTTGACTTGATGTGTCTGAGGCTAAAATGGTGCAGGATTGAGGTATCTGAATCAGGCTGATGTCGACTTGAGGCGTCTGGGCACAAGCTGACGTGGGCTTGAGGTGTCTGAACCAAGATGGTGTGGAAACGAAGGTCTTGCCAGTCATTTGGGCAGTTCTGTTGAAGTCATTGGAATTATGCTTCGGTGGAGACCATCCTTATTGCGGAGAGGCTTCGGGTAGTGACAAAAAACTGGTCTTTTGTGCTTGAGTTGCTACATTTGTTAGTAGAGGGACAAATGCATATATGACATTCATGATGATGGATGCATGCATAGAACCAAAATGATTCACAATCTCTTAGGGACGTATCTATTTATTCATGTTTTGTGCATGCTACATGAGCCTTGGGGAGATTTTTGTGGGGATACATGGTGGTGAGAGAGTTTGTATGTGTTGTGGACTGTTTGGGACAAGTTTTAAGTAAGTGGGGTGATATCCATTGGTTGCAGACTGAACTCCAGGTCGTTGATGAGGTCATGTTGTAGGTCAACAGTATCATGCGGACCTCAATTTTGATCTTGGGATGAAACTGGATTTGAACCCCGGGTCTCGATTGAAATTTCCCTCTCAATCTCAGGCATTTGAAGCTAATGCTGAGAGGCTCAAGAGTCAAAAGTACATTGATATGAATGAACCCTCTTTCGCTTGGGTTAGTTGTGACTTGACATAAATTTGGAGAATGACTTCGCAAAATGCAGGGTACTATGGATAGGACGAGTTGGATGAGACGGTAATAGAGGTTTGCTGTCCCATGGAGGCAGACATGAAGGGATTTTGTGAGACTTGTGCGGTGTCGGGGGCTGGCTGTCTTGAACTGGATTGCTGTTGAGGCATCCCAAACTGCTGGGGCGGAGAAGTTCCAAACTGATCCATAGTTGACTATCGTTCCAAACCCAAATGAAAAGTCATACCAAGCTGATGTAACTAAGAAGCCCCTGACTGATCTATGCCGAACTGCTGAGGCATACCAAACTACTGCGACATACCGAGTTGACCCCGACTGCGTTAACGCACACCATACTGGACCAAATCAGACTGAAGTCAATTTGTTTCCCCCAAACGACTGTCTCAGACCGAACTGTGAATGTATACCAGACTGAGGCTGAGAGTATGGCTGATTCATAGGCTGAGAAGAGTATAGCCCGGTGGAGTTCCATATAAGGAAGGTGGTGGCATTCAGCGGTAGTTTATCTGACCAAGAGAGGCGTGGGGATCCTCTTCCTCTTCTACCGTGAAGGTTCCATCGGGGTTGAGGGCGATCGTCAAATAAGGATTCCTGACACCTTCCAAAAATGATCATTGAAACATCATTCTGATTGGTACAAGGAGTTTTATGGACTCGGATTCCAACGTTTGCCATAAAATCATAATGAATCCCTGGTTCCGGTTAAAATTTCATCCTCAACCTTGGACCTCAAGGAACTGCACTTGACAAGCCCATGACCAATATGGCGATCAGATATCCCTTCGCTTGGCCAAGCCCTGGTCTGAAGAAATGACTTTGAAGAAGGGACTTGGTAAAGTCTCAGTCTCATGGTTGTACATCTGACATGAGCAAAACTTCAACCTGATTGCAAAGTGGTCTTGAAATGAATCTGATAAAAATTCAAACCATCTCGTAGCAAAATAGAGGAACCAACGTGGACCCGGAAAGAGCAGAGAAGCCCCACTCTAAAGAAATGACTTGACGAAAGTCCCACCTTAAAGAGTCCAATGCAGCTCTGATGCAAATTGAATTGTCATATAGCAAAAGAGAAACCCATCCTTCTATATTTACTTTATTATTTTCTTTAGTCAATTAGTCAACCGGAAGAAAATGTAAAAGAAAGAAAATTTAGAAATGTATACCTGCATGGGCATATTTTCAAAAAGTGGGGACGAATCCCTGATTCGTATTATTTGATGGTCTCATTTGATGAAGGCACAAAAGAACTCGCTTTGGGTTTGACTCTTTTGAGAGAGCATAAGTGTAGAAAGGTTTGTAAAAGTGTATGGAAGCCCCTGCTGACAGAAAATCGGTGTTTAGCTCTATTTTTCCTATAATGTAGAAAAAGAAGACTTGTCGAGACGTCTGAAAACATGTTTTATTCAAATGATCAAAAGATTGCTTAAAACCCTTTATTAATGTTCGGGTTATTCAACCCCTAATCTCGATATGAACAAACATTTAGTTTAATTATGAGGAGAAAATCAACTGATACCAAGAGTCGAAGTTGGCGAATGGTGAAGAGAGATTGCGTATAGGAGAGGCCATTGATGAGATCGAATTTTCTGGGATTTGAATGTGTTTATGACCGGACCATTTCTGGTTACCTACGTTCCCCTTAATATAAGGAGCTCAGGTCGCCGTAGTTCGGTCTGAACTGTGTTTGGCTTTGGGAAAGGGCATGAATATTTGTGGTCCCTTTGGTGAAAAGGCTTGGATATGGAGGTTGGATGATAAGGTACGTACGGGCCTTGAGAGGTTCCTTGACAAGTCATTTTTTTTACGGATTCTTCCGTGATTCCATTGGTTCTGAGTCGTCGTCTTTCATCGGGGAAGAAAGAATTTGAATATAGTATAAGGGCTTATGATGTGCTTCTGCCTTTGCTTTGACCGCTCTATTTTTATCGACAACCTCCATTCTTCGAGCTTTAATTTTGCCCATCTGTCAAGCTGTTGATTGGCGGTGCTGTTATTTTTTTTTTTGAAGTTCTTGCTTGAACTTTTCTCTCTCTTTTTTTTTTGAAGCTCCTGCTTGAACTTTTTTTTTTGAAGCTCCTGCTTGGGCTTTTTTTTTTCTTTTTTTGAAGCACATGAGGGCGAAGGCAAGCCCCGGCTTGAACTTTCTTGATGGGCACGAAGGCGAAGGCAAGCCTCAGGGTTGTTGTCGACATGGGTCAATCTTCCGATGCTGAATGACCTTTTGTTGTTCCTTGATATTGCCGCCGTCGTTGACTTGGTCAAGGTGATGGTGGGGACATGTTTTGGAAAGTGTATGGCTTGATGAAGGCCTTTGTGAGGTAAGGAAAGTGTATAGGGAGGGCGTTAGTTGACTTTCTCATACCAATTAATTAAAATCTTAATCATTTCAAGAGATTATTTGTTGAGCAATGCGAGTGATCATTTAAAATAAAACCATTTCATTAAATGTAATGTAGGCGTGCAAATAATGTCTCGAGTCTAGCAAGGAAAGAGAAAAGACTCTTTTATAGAAAATTTAAGATTAACTACAATGTCCGAGGAGGACTTGATTGAACGAAGAAAGTACTAGAACCTACGAAGGTTGACTAAAAGATTGTTTTAACATTTTAATTTAATATAAGGATAGGTAGCCCCTAGCCCAGCTACTCTTCATTGTTGGACCGCCAGGCGCTCAAGCTTTTCCATCTTCAATCGGTGCTTGGGTCGCATGCCTTAAGATTGCGTAGTCGTCCGTGACGCGACTTCATGATTTTGGAAAGCTTTCGGCTTTGTTCCTTGTACAACTCTCCTTTATTTTTGTCTGCCTTTTTCTCAGCCAACATAACCACATGCGGGTCGATAGAAACCTTTAGACTGCTAGAACCTGTAACCAAAGGTCCACTGTCGGAGGGAACCTTGTTAGGGGGTTGGACAGACAGGCTTTAAGGGAACAGAGCATAATTTAGTGTGTACTATGGAAATTGAGGGATTTGAGGCCATGAGGCAGCTAGAGGAAATGCAGGCTGTTCGAAGTAATGGGTCAAAAAAGTTATGTGGGGGAAACCTGGTGAATTCTGGGCATATTGAGAGAAGGAAGTGAACATGAGAGGATTTTGATGGTTATCTGGATTTGTTTGAGAGGGTCCAGTGCTGCGCTGGTTGTTTTGAGTGAAAGTGGTAGAATCGACTTCAAACCTTTCTGTTTGGACCGCTTGTGAGGTGCCAGGATCTGCTTGACCTGTACTATTTTGAGGAGGAATACTCGACTGCTGTTGAGGGGCGCTGAACTGACCCATTTCGAGCTGATGACCCGAACCAAACTGAGGTTGTGAAGTAGTAAACTGACCCATTCCAAGTTGTGGGGCGGAAACGGGCTGATTGAAACCCAAAGGTGAAAACTGAGAAGCACTGGGGGCAGGTTGACCAAAATCGGACTGCTGAGGAGTACCGATTTGATGAGGCTGAGATGTATTGGATTGACCCATTCCAGACTGATGACCCAGACCAGACACTGAGGCATACCAAGCTGTAGGGGCTGAGAGACAGGCTTAGTTATAGGCCGGGGCATGCTTAGCCCATTAGCAGTTCCACACGAAAGGGAGCAAGGCATTTGACGGGTAGTCGGCATGCCTAGGAAGGGAATTAGCTTCATTCTCCCCATCAACCGTAAAGGTTCCATTAGGGTTGCGAACAATTGCTAGTCCATGGCTTCTGACACTTTCCAATAAATGACTGATCTGAGCCTCTTGATGTTGTCTTATCTGTTCCAACATCTGATTCCACTGTTCGGCATTCTGCGGATTCTCGGGGTGCGGAGTCGTACGTCCCCCACTGTTCTCCTCTGACCTGGCCATTCCGAAACTCTGAGCTGAAGCGAAAGAAGAGACCGATGAAGTATCTGACATTCCAAAATCGACTGAGCTGAACAAACGATGACCCGGAATCCTGATCCAAACTTTGCTTACTGTGGAAGGCACAAAAGGGTGCGGTTCAGACTCGGGAAAGCGAAACAGGTTGGTTTTTGGGCTTGGGGCTCATGCAACATGCGATTATTTGTTCGAGTTTACTTAAAACGCCTTTTCTCAAATCTTAAAGGTTGGAAAAGAATGTTCTTTTTTTTAACTACTCTATGTTCTGGATCAGTGGGACCCATCACTAGTACTACGCCTACGGAGCCTCAACCTGTAACCTCGAACAAGGGTTCCGTAGGGAAAGCGGGTCCCACCAACCGAAAAGGAAAACGGACCTAAGGTCTGGCGGATCATGAAGTCTTAACGTGCACTCGATGCATATTACCGGCGAAGGCAATGTCGAGGGTCAAGATCGAGTTAAGGTGCCTTACTAAAAGCCAACATGACCTTGACTGATAATAGTCCACAAAAGATGACTCGTCGTTGGTTAAGCAGTAATTAAGCATGGACTGGGCGTTAATCCTTGATGACTCGGTGTCACACCGGAAGCCGGTGCATAAATCGTGCGGGTCAAAGTCAAAGTTCGAGCCCCAGTTAAGATCGAGTCAAAGTTAATGACGGAAAACCGGCATGACTTGACTTATTTAGGCCCGCAGAGGATCCTGACATGGCGCATTGACTAGGGTTTGACCTACGCGGGGTATACACTGACCCGGTCTGACACGGACCGGACCAAAAACCAACCAAGTCTCGGACAAAAAATTTGTCACGGACAAGTGCAAGGTCAACACGAGGGTAAACCAATGGCTGTTTGGGTCGTCCCGTGCTCGCACCGAGAGGCGTAGTAAGGCCTCCCTGGCTGCTACTGAGATTTCCCGGGTTAAGGACGTAGTGTGCAGTGTACGGCCAACGTGCGCGTAGTGTGCGACAGTCTATGTTCTTTTTGAGAAAAAGCAGAAATTTTCAAATGTGTTTTAAGGGCATGATGCATGCAAAAAGATTTTTTTTTTTTTTAAATAATTTTTATTGAAATGAGACCAGTACGTGGCGTTGTTCCCTCATAGCTTATCCCCGGCTCCCATAAGGAGGCATTTTAAGAGGAAGTTTAATGGTTTACAGCCGATATACTGAGTATCATTTTCATTTTTCGGAAGACATGTAAACACACAAATGCACGAGCACATAAGCACATAAACACATAAAGTTTAAACAGTTAAGGAAGTGGATCCGACAGTCAAAATTGACTTTCCCGAGATGGTCAAACAGATAACAACGCACCATGGAAAACATACACACACAAAAAAAAAAACCAAAATTTTCAAGTGTTGAGACGGAAGTTTGACCCGCAAAAGTTTTTTTTAATTGAAAAAACAAGTCTTATTTATTACTTGAAAACGAAGTTTTTTTTTTTTTTTTTTTAGAAAAAGCTTAGTCCCCAGCGGAGTCGCCACTGTGATGTACCCGATTTTCTGGCCGCCCGACAATGTTTTTTTGGAAGTTTGAAAAATCTTTATCGGACTTTGAAAAATCAACAGAGTCGCCACGCCGTTTTTAGTTTAAGGGGCCAAAACTTTGAAAAATGCTCAAAATGAGAGAAGTCAGTTCGGAGGTCACGTTACATTCCGGGATGAACGTTTGACGTGCACCCGGAATGCCTCGTATGACAAGTCTTCCAAACTTGAAACTTTTTGTGTGTGTGTGTGTGTTTTGAATAAAATAGACTAAAAGAACTTGTTTGAAAATAATGCCGCTTCAAAAGGGGGTCGAGTATAAAAATGAGAAAAGAGATGCAAACTAGAAACTCCTAACACATTAGACATGTTTCATGAATTTTTATATAATTTTAGAAGTCAACATTTGGCACTCAAAAGATCCTATGAGTTTAAACATCAAATCTGTAAGAGCAAGAAAAAAGTGTACACCTAATTTAGAGACGGCTTTAAAGGCTTTGAAATTAGGAATCTCAAGAAAGTCAAGGAATGAAAGTTGTTCAAAACATTTTAAATATGACACATATAAACAGTTTATTAATCGGAAATTGTTTGATAGGTTAAAACCTTTTTGGAACTTCAGAAAAGAAAACAGTATTTTCGGGGGCTGATGAAAAAAGCTTTAACAAATAAATGAAACGAGGAACTTAAATTCACTGGAAAAATAAGGTAAAAATATGTAGAGAAACCTACAAATGTTATCTACAAAATCTCTCTTTTGACTTTCATGAAATTCCCAAGTTTTGTATGCCCAAAAAATAAGGAAATGAACAAAGGTCACAAGTAAATGTTGCTGGACAGCAACGTAATCATGGAGAAAATAATCCTAAAAAACTTAATCTAAGCATGAAATAAAGATTTAGGCCAAGTTATATCAACTTTTAGGACAAAATCCCTAAGGGATCACATCCTTAATACAAAGGGTGATCATCCTTGGGATTAAAGTCCAAGTGTATCACTTGTAACTCCAAAAAGCCAAATGTAAGTCTTAATGATGGTTCAAGGAGATAAACTCCAAGATAACCATCTTAGACTAGGAGAAAAAGGAAGAACAAGAAATATAAACAATATAAACCTCTTAAGATGATCATCCATGGAAATTAACTCCAAGATGACCAAACTTAGGCCAAAGGGACAAAGGGAAAGACTAGAATACTAACAAGTCCAAGATCTCCTTAACCTTCTATCCCTAGAACACTAATAGATATGTTCATCTTAAGGATTAGAGAGGTTGGATCATTTCTTAGACTTGGATCCATGGAGATAATAGTAGATCTACATTATAAAGCTTTAAATAGACAATAAAATCAAGATCCAAGAACAATAAAGAGATATTTAAAGATTTAAGTGTAGAAGGAGATTTTACCAAAACAAAATGGTTTAGATCTATCTTCTTGGGTTGGATTTTTGTTTTTAGGAGAGAGACTAGTGTGTGTAGGAGATTTTTAAAGAGAAAGAGGATGAGAGTCAATTTTGGTAGAGTTTTGGTAGGGTAAAATGTGTGTGTGTGTGTTTTTTTTTATGGGTAGGATGATCATCCTTTATATATGAGGGCAAGGAAGTAGAATTACTTAGTCTATAAGCAAAAATTAGGATAATACCCAAAGAATCCTCAGAATATCTAAAATTCCAAAAAATCTCGGCTACATACCCGAAAGGTCCCTAGAGAAATCTGAAATTCCTGAAAAGTCTTTTTTTGTCAAAAGTTGTCATTTCTTCACTTCGGAAGATTCCTTTTGTGCGTTAAATGTAGTGCGATTCAAATTGGGGTACTTACAGTAGCCCCTCGGCGACGGTACTTTCGGAGGAAGTGGGGTCATCGACAAAAGTGAGGATCCCAATCTGGCGAGCTACCTAGATGGGCAAGGAAGCGACCAAAGTGGTCGGATGGCTGGACCCTTTTAAAGAATTCCTACGTATCCCAGGTGGGAATGAAGCCGATCGTAGTTCGAATCTTGCGAGGGAATGGAGTTGTCAAACGAATGGACCTCCCACCGCATTTTCGTTGCCGAACGTAGACTCGACTAATAGAGGCGTTGCCGAAGGCGGATTCGACTAGCGGAGGCATTGCCAAAGGCGGATTCGACTAACGGAGGCATTGCCGAAGACAGACTCGACTAACGGAGGCGTTGCCGAAGGTGGACTCAACTAACGGAGGCGTTGCCGAAGGTGGACTCGACTAACGGAGGTGTTGTCGAAGACGGACTCGTTGCCGAAGACGGACTCGACTAACGGAGGCGTTTCCGAAGGTAGACTCGACTAACGGAGGCGTTGCCGAAGATAGCTCGACTAACTGAGGCGTTGCCGAAGACAGACTCGACTAACGGAGGCGTTGCCTAAGGTAGACTCGACTAACGAAGCCATTGCCGAAGGCAGACTCGACTAACGGAGGCGTTGCCGAAGACAGACTCCACTAACAGAGGCGTTGCCGAAGGTAGACTCGACTAACGGAGGCGTTGCCAAAGATAGACTCGACTAACGGAGGCGTTGTCGACGGTAGACTTGACTAACAGAGGCGTTGCCGAAGATAGACTCGACTAACAGAGGCGTTACCGAAGGTAGACTCGACTAACGGAGGCATTGCCGATGATAGAATCGACTAACGAAAGTGTCTATACCTGAGGGAGACCATTTGAAGGCATTCATACCTGGCGGAGACTATTTGAAGGAGTCTATACCTGGGGGAGACTATTTGAAGGCATCTATACATGGGGGAGACTTTTTGAAGGCATCTATACCTAAGGGAGCACTTCATCACCGCGGACTTGCTTGGTTGGAAATACTTTGTCGCTTAGCTGGGAAAAAAATTTGGTCTTACGATGACTGCTGGGGAAAAGAGTGACCGTGTCGGTCAAGTTGCTAGACCTTGGGTAGGCTACCTACATATCCTTAAGAGGAATCAAGCCGGTCGTAGTTCGGAGACTGCTGGGGATGGTATTCTTTGCTGAAGGCGCACTTCATCACCGCAGACTTTCTAGGTTGTTGAGGACGTAATTTCTCGTGTTTCAACACCGTAGACTTGCTAGGTTGCTGAGGATGTACTTTATCGTGTTTCAACACCGTAGACTTGCTAGGTTGCTGAGGACGTACTTTGTCGTGTTTCAACACCATAGACTTGCTAGGTTTCTGAAGACGTTCTTCGTCGTGTTTCAACACCATAGACTTGCTAGGTTGCTTAAGACGTTTTTCAGCGTGTTTCAGCACCATAGACTTGCTAGGTTGTTGAGGACGTACTTTGTCGTGTTTCAGCACCATAGACTTGCTAGGTTGCTGAGGACGTACTTCGTCGTTGAAGGGAATCAGGCTCTCTCCAAGTTTTGTTCGAGGAGACGGGCTTACGTTGATTTCACCTTTGAAATATGAAATTGATGATGCATATGTTTAATTGAAAGCATGGGTAGTAGGAGTATGCAATTTGTTCATGAAAAAAAACATGGGTAGTTTGCATAAAGTGGGAATAAAGTGGGTACAAATTTGCCGAATTTGGGATGGACTCTTGCATAAGAGATTTTTGTGATGAAAACTCAATTTGTAAAAATAAAGTGGGTACAAATTTGCCGAATTTGGGATGGACTATTGCATAAGAGATTTTTGTGATGAAAACTCAATTTGTAGAAATAAGGTGGGTACAAATTTGGCGAATTTGGGACGGACTCTTGCAGAAGAGATTTTTGTGATGAAAACTTGACTTGTAAAAATAAGGTGGGTACAAATTTGTCGAATTTGGGACGGACTCTTGCATAAGAGATTTTTGTGATGAAAACATGATTTGTAAAAATAAAGTGGGTACAAATTTGCCAAATTTTGGACGGACTCTTGCATAAGAATTTTTTTGTGATGAAAATTGTATGCATGCTAAATGAAGAAAAACTGTGTCCGAAAATGGGACGGAGTTTATTTTCTCTTTTCTGTTTGTGTTCGTGTTATGTTTGCCATTTTATTGACATGCTTGCGTTGTGTTTATCTGCAGGGGAAATTGGATGTCATCCAAAGCAAGTAGGGCAAGCTAAAGACACGGGGCTCTGTGGAGGCAGTCGCGATAAAATCGATTGAGGGACGACGGACGATCTCGCGTGCGTATAGAGGGAGACATGAAGAATTATCCCACAAAACCAAAGTAGGCATGGAGAATTATCTCACCCAACGGCAGCGGGCGTGGATAATTATCTCACGACAGACGATCTCGCGTGCTAATGTGCGAAGGGTGATCAACCTAATAGGGATAAGTTCGGAGGTATTTTGACCTGAAGGAGAAGTTTGGTTGAGTGTGCATCTTGCTGGTGATCGTCGACCTTGTAGAAGTTGTTGAACTTGTATTCACCTTGGGACTTCTTGCTGTGGAAGGCTTTGGGTTTGAAAAATGCAAGAACCAGATTTGAAATGAGAGGGTCCTTGTTAAAAAGGCATCTAACACTTGGTAAGAGGGAAACCAAAGGAAAGGTGTCAATTTGGTAGAGAGAGAGTCAAAGGCACTCTGGTCGAGTTGGCAATATCAACAGCGTGATGTGCGGAAGGGATCTTCAAAATATTCAAACGTGTTGGCTGAGATGATGATCTTTTGCAAGTAAATCCTTGTACTAGCTAGGGTAGAGACAAATAAATACCTATGACATGGATATATGTATGAAACCTGAATACAAGCATGATTTTGATAAGTTTTATTGGCATACCTTTGTTGTGCTTACCTGTAGTATGCTCTCGTGGAGGAGAGATTGGTTGAGGTTGTTACAGACGCGCGGTCATTGATTTTGAGTGCACGGCATTTTGGAGGGATTGAGTCTTAGATCGCTGGTCACTCTCGGGTTATGGTGGAAGGTACTTGAGGCCCTCCTACTTGTCAGTCTAGAGAATCGAAAACTTATTTGTGTTGAGGAGCATTTTACTGGTGGCAATGGTTCTAGAGGGGATGATGTCGTCTTCACCAAACTGGAGATACTAGAGGATGTCTTCATCCATTTGTGGACATTGGAGGTCATCTTTACCAAGTTGCAGACGCCGGAGCTTGTCTTTGCCAAGATGTAGACATGGGGGCTATCTTTGCCGAACTGTAGACATTTGGGGGTTGTCTTATCCAAGTCAGAGACACTTGAGGTGGTCTTCATCCATCTGTAGACGCCGTAGGTTGTCTTTGCCGAACTGGAGATGTCAAAGGTTGTCATCTCTAAACTGTATGCAATGAAGACTTTCTTTGCCGAATCATAGATACCGGAAAATGTCTTCACAGACTAGAGGCATTTGAAACGAAGCTGATGTAGGTCTGAAGCCAAGGTGGTGTTGACTTGATGTGTCTGAGGCTAAAATGGTGCAGGTTTAAGGTATCTGAATCAGGCTGATGTCAACTTGAGGTATGTGGGCACAAGCTGACGTGGGCTTGAGGTGTCTGAACCAAGATGGTGTGGAAATGAAGGTCTTGCCAGTCAATTGGGCAGTTCTGTTGAATTCATTGGAATTACGCTTCGGTGGAGACCATCCTTGCTACTGTAAGTACTCCAATTTGAGTTGTTAGCATTTTCGTTAGAAAATTAACGAAAGTTTTAACATTCCTAACATTTCTAACTATTCCTAACTTTTCTAACAAAGTAAGGGTAAAGTAGGCATTTCTATTTAAAGATAAGCCAAGAAACGAATCTCAAAAAGAAAAGAAATTGGAAAAATCCTAATCTGGTAAGCTGAAAAACAGCAACCAGTTTGAATTTTCTAGAAATATTCCTTGTGTCCAAAGCCTGGAGCTGCATTTAATGAACAGTGCACGCTTCCACTCATGTCCGCGCGGATGACTATGGCAATTTCAGAGGGCTATAAATTGAGGCCTTCAAATACGTAAATAGGAAAACAACACAATTTGCAACTGCACCTTGGTGAAAAATAGGGAGAAAACAGTGGGAATTCACTTGAATTGCCACCATTTTCTCTTGAATCTTTCCCAAATCCCACTCACTCAAAACACTTTCAAATCACTCTCATACATACTCTCATACATACACTAAACCAAGCTCAAATCACCCCTTAGGAGGAGGATTAGAGAGAAAACATAGAGGACATCATTGTTATCTACTTGTTTTCTCTTTGACCAACTCTAATCACAAACCCTAAACACATTCAAACCCTAAACACCTTCAAGCCTTGAATCCATTCAAACACAAAACACAAAGAAGATAGGTATAACCTCCTTCTTCCTACCCTAAATCTCTTTCATCCATACATGCATTTTCAAACTCCAAAATGTAGTTTGTTCATCTTCTTGCCCTAGATCCAAGAGGATCACCATGGAAGTTCATCTCCATGGATGATCCTCTACAAGGATCAACATTACTTTCAAAGTGTCTTTACTTTCTTGCAAACACATTTTCAAAACCCTAAAAATCATTTTCATACATCAAATCTCATTTTCAAAGGATAAAATTCCCCTTCCCAAGCAAATGAAATGCTTAAGTCCTAATGTACCCCAAGGATGGTTTGATATAGTAGATCACCACTAAAATGTCTAGTGACTACTAATCAAAACCTAGGGAAATGGGGACAAGCATGGATGCAAAACCCCCCTTAAAATCATGTTTTTCTTCTTAAGAAAGTTGCTGTCCAGTAGCAATTTTCTAAGACCTCTGTCCATGGTATAATTTTTTGGACACAGATAAACTTGGAATTTGGTGTTGATTACAAAACACTTTTTGTAGAAAACATTCAGAGATTTCCAGACATATTTTTATTTCATTTTTTGCATGAGTAAAACTCCCTTTTTTCAAATTTTTCTTTTAAAGGTCAGTTCATCAGTCTCTGGAAATCCAGATTTCACATCTGATATTTCCAGAAGGTTTTGGTCCCTCAAATAATCTCAAAAATGGAAAATTCTTTCACATAAATCTTATTTAAGGTGTCTGGAACAACTTTCATTCTCTGAGTTTCCCCAGATTCTGGAGTTTTGAAGCCCTTAAGTCCATTTCAAAGTCAAGTGTCCACTGCCTTTTTCATTCTGGCAGAATTGAGTTTTAACTTCAAAAAAAATCTTTTGAGTACAAAAACTCAACCCAAAAATCATACCAAAAATCATGGGACTTGTCCAAAGTCTAATAAAGAATTCCCAATTTTTACTTTTCTCAGTTTCAATTTATTTTGGCCAAAGTAATACACACACACACACACACAAATGGTTTTTAATGCTTGGAAGACTCGTCTTACGAGGCATTTCGGGTGAACACTAACGTTCTTCCCGGCGTGTAATGTGACCTCCGAACCCAAATCTCTCATTTAGGGCATTTTTCAAAGTTTTGGCCCTTAAAACAAAAATGGCGTGGCGACTCCGTTTTCCGGTTTTATTTGGTTTTCAAAGAAACGAAAAATCGAATTTTTCCACGAATGGCAACATCGTTACAGTGGCGACTCCGCGGGGGACAAATAAGCTTTATCTTAAAAAAAATGATATTTGATATATCGGTGGAAAGCATTAAACTTCCCGTTATCGCCTCCTAACACGAGTCGGGGATAAATTGTGGTTTATCAATCTCACGTACCGGTGTCATTGTTTTCAAAAAAAAAAAAAGCTTTTGAGGGTCAAGCTTCCGTCCCGGCATTTGAAATCATTTGTGGTGTGTGTTGATTTTTCACATTTTCGTGTTGTTTTGGCTGCCTCGGAAAAGTCAAAATTTTGACTGTTGGACCCGTTGCCTCGGATTTTGAATTATGTGCTTATGTGTGCATTTACTTTCAAAAAAAAAAATCAAGAAAAAAAAAATTCAAAAAAAAAAAAAGATTTTCAAAAAAAAAAGGGATTTATCCAAAAAAAAAAAAAGAAAATTTTCAAAAAAAAAAATCATGCATCATTGTTTTTAAGACACATGAAAAATTTCTATTTTACTCAGAAAAAGAAGATAGATCGTTGCACACTACGCGCACGTGACCTTACACCGCACATTACGTCCCTAACCCGGGGAAATCCCTGTCGCAGCCCGTTTGGTCTTATTACGCCTCTCGGTGCAAGCACGGGACTACCCAAACATCCCATGGAGCCTCGTGTCGACCATGCACTTGTCCGTGACACACTTTGTCCGAGACCCGATTGGTTTTTAGTCTGGTCTGTGTCATGCCCTGTCTGTGTATAGACCTTTCCTTTCAAGCCTTAGTCGGCATACCAAGTCAATATCTTTCTGGGACCCTAATCGCCGAAGTTACGCCGATTTTCCGTCACGGACTTTGGACCGTATATTGACCAGCGCCTTGACTTTGACTCGACGGCACAAATTATACATCGACTCCCAAAGATGACACCGAGTCATCAAGAATTAACGATTATTCCATGCCTAATTACGGCCTAACCGACGACGAGTCAAGATCAATCGTGGACATTTATCGGTCAAATCATGCCGGCTTTTTGTCGAGCTCCTCGGACATGATCTTGACTTTGACGCCGCCTTGTCCGTAATTTACATCGAATGCTCGTTAAGACTCGATTACCCGCGTACTTTTAGGATCGTTTTTCTTTCGGTCGGTGGGACCCGCTGCCCTATAGGACCCTCGCCCGGGCCGTCCACCCCGGGAGGTCGAAATACAGTGGAATACGAGGGGCTTATAGACGTAGTGACGGGGCCCACCGATCCAGATCCGCAGTAGTTTGCGAAAAGAAGAGCAATCTTTTCCAACCGATTAGGTTAATAAAACATGTTTTAAGTAAACAAGAACAAATAACCGCATGTTGCATGAGCCCAAAGCCCAAACACCTACCCTCCTTCATTCCTGCACATCCGAACCCTCGTGCCTTTTCCCCGCAGCCTCCTCACAAAGCTTGGTTTCGGGGCACCGGTCACCGTTTGATCGCTGGGAAGAGTCAAGCGCATCGTCGCCTTCACCGTTTGTTCCGACTCCGGTTTCGTAATGTCCGCATCGCCGGTAATGATGGGGACAACGTCACTCCGCCTCCCGGACCCCTCGCATGCAACAACAAAGGGAACCAGCTAGCGTAACGTATGAGATTACGACAGAAGCACACCGAATAGCCTTATGGAGGCTATCAAAAGCCATGATTTGGCCGCCACCTCAATCCCGATGACACCTTCACCGTGGAAGAAGAAGAAGATGCCAATCACACTCTCGCCGCCCGATTACTCCAGGATGCCACCACCCACCTCCTACGGTACCACTACCGTAACCCATGCTCCTCGATCTTCTGGGTCACCCGGCCTTCCCTGCCGACCACTGATCCATGCAGCCCCGACGGGGCAAACCGCTCACAGCTCCTCTGGGGGCAAAATCAGCACGGAATGTCCTCTCATGGTTGGGGGTACCTCTAATGCCACAACTAATTGGGATCCCGCCTCGCCTTGGAACCGATCAATCCGGGCCTTCGCAGCTAACAGCTCAAAGGGCCACAACAACAGCTTCGGCATGCCTCAACACCGTGAGCCCTCCTCGTAATGATGCTAGCTCACCGCTTCCTCCCACAGCCTTTCACAAACCCATTTCTCACTCAGGGTTCGATGGGTTATCAAACCTCCATCCCGGCCATCGTAATCACCAGACCGCAGCACTCCCGGGTTATACACCATCGCCTCAGCCAGCCATGCAATTCAACAATCAGGGACAGCAGCTTGCACCTAAGCCTACTTATGGGCCCCACTCCGGAAATCCAAGCTACCCAGCTACATCAGGACTACCTTCACCTACTTTGCCAGTTGAAAATCAACAAAGCAGCCGCAAGGTTCTATCCCTTCGCCTGTGCTCCTACTCATGCTCCCCGGCAATTTGGGCCAAGGACAAGTTTTCACCTACGTCCCCGGATCGGCCGTTCCTCTCCACCAATCCGCCGCCGTGGTAACTCCTCTCTCTAGCTCGCCACCGGTTTGAACGCCTATGGTTCCACCACAAGATCCTCATCCGGCCTCGGTTCATGGAACAACATAAGGAAATGAAAGCGCAGATTGCCGAATTGACCGCTAAGAAGTTCCGCCTTCCGGCCTACGGACCTCGGACTCCATCGTTCCCCCGCCTCACAAATTTGTTATGCCAAACTGACCTCTTTGATGGTACTACATGCCCTAAAACTCATCTCGGACACGTATACCTTGGCGATGAAGGCCAAAGGGTGTACCAATCGCCAGCTATCGACTATTTCACCGTCTTTGAAATCCAAAGGCCTTAAAATGGTTCTTCCGTTTAAAACCCGATGCCGTGGCTACATGGGACCATATTACTAATGCCTTCACGTAAAAGTACAAAGCTAACTTGGAATGGGAAACAAATAGAGTTGATATGCGTACAACAAGCCAGCGCCCGACGAGAATGTTGGAGATTTCTACAAGCGGTGGAATTCGAAACTCGCTGAGATGGCAATCCCTCCTTCGAAGAGGAGCAACCGGACATCTTTAAGTCATGCCTCGAAACCACATCTCGAGAGCCTCCTCGCCACTTCCCGTACTCGCACTTACGGGCCATGGTTAATTCCGCAGCCTAAGTTTGAAAAGGCTTACAATCAACAACCGGCCGCCGCACCTCAAGCTACGTATATCGGGCTCCTCCTTCCAACACCGCTCCCGCCTCCCGCTAAAGGCAAAGAGGTGATCAATTACGCAGACAGAATGTAATAACACAACTCCTTTCGCTCCCGTAAAATCAGCCGAGCCTGTGCCACGAGTCATGAACCTCGAAAACTTTGGGATGCCTCGAACGACATCTTTAGGGACCGGTGAAAGAAGGATTGCTACGGCCTTTGGAGAATTTCCAACCCAGAATCCGAATGCTCCCGTGGATACTCTCAAAGTATTGTGCTTTTCATCAAGCCCACGGACATCTCGATTGACAACCGCTTCACTCAAAAAGGCGATCCAAGGCTTAATAGAGCAAGGAAAGTTGGAAGGCCCCGAAGGGCCTAATACAGCCAAAATCCTCTCGCCAAGGAACCATAATCAGATAAATATGATTGAATGCGGAGAACCTTCGCATGCCCAGAAGATGCCGATGAAGGTCCCCAAATACCCATGGCCAACCTTGTCGAGGATCCCGACCTGTGATTCCTCCGCCTTGAGGATATTGAACGAATCAACCCACCTTGGTCTCATGTTAGAGACTTCCTGCAAGAATACGAGGCCCGCTATTTTTCAGATGAAGGGAAATCCGATACTAAAGAACTGGGGTTGTTCCGGTCAAAACATGAGAAAACCATTTACACAAGATGGTTAGAACAATCGAGAAGTAATCGAGCAAGAAACCTTCCTAGCTGGCGCCTCAGACTGGGCTTATCAAGAAGAGGCCGAAGAGCATCTCGGAGCTAGTACACTTCGCAAGTTGGTTTTGGGAGAGGCCGAATATGATCCCGAGAACAAATAAGAATCGTGAGGAGGAGGATTCCTTCTATATCCCGCTCGGAGTCAAATACGTGCCACCCTCTCACTCTTCCCCCGCAGCTTTCTCGGGAGGGGAAGCCGATTCACAATTACCACTTCCGTGAATGGGAGCATATGACAATTTTCGCTTTGCACGCACCCATATTCCCCGAACGGGTTTGATCGGCGTTCCTCTCGCCCGAAATCCCGTAGTAGGGGATGATGATTCCGATGACAAAGAATGACGATGATGACGACGAGAGTGAGGAGTCAACCTAGGCCTGCATCCGGAATCAACTCGGAACAATCGTGCCGGAAATGATCTCTCATGGGAGCCTGACACAATGGTTGGTTGTCAAAGTTTACGCACGAAGACACTTCTCGGAAGACGAATATGAAACCGAGGACACGAAGGCGCTCGCATGAAGTTTCGGGTCTCGAGCACGTGGATGTTTTAGAGTTCAACACCGCCTACCATGCTTTGGGGAAAGGGTTTTCAGGCATCCGATACAGGCTGATAGTCGAAGATCTGATAGAGAGAGGGAAACTAACTCCCATCCTCCCCAATGAGAAAATAACCATGGTCAGATCAAATCCGCCCCAAAACAAAGTAATACTCCTTGTCAGGGTTACCCAAGAAGAGGTCACCTTCCCCGAATGTATGTCAGCTCTCAGAGAAGTCCTGGAAACCGGCATGATACCGGATGCGCCTCCTACACAGAATGCTATAATCATTTCCAAACCGAGTACTACAGTAAAGGAACCGTGAACATGGCTGCACTATACCGGGGATGAAATCGAAAAGCCGCCGAGCCCCGAGAATAGCGACTCTTGTTGTATGATAACTATGAGCAAGGCAGGATATGGGAGCGAATCGGAGGACGCCCTAGCTCTTTGGGCCATCCAGGGGGCAACAACACAACCCCAGACTCAAAAGCCTGTGACTTGGGAAGCATTATAAGGGCCGCCCAGGAAGAAGCCAGTACAGCTCAAGCTCAGCCCCTCACCGTTGCTAGACTCCGTCAGAACCAGTGGCCAATAGCCAAAAAGGCTCCCCCGTTGACCTTAGCAGCATTGAAGAAATCTAGTCAAGAAGCCACTGATGAGGAAGTTAACCTGTTGATCCGATCCGGGCAAATCTTCCAAGGGAATCCTAAGGCGTATAAGAAGGCCACAGATCAAGCACTGGGAGAACCGCCGCCCCTATGCTAAGACAGCCGAAGCTCCTGACCCCGGAAAGGAGGATCCCGTGCTCACCCAATTGAAGCAGACACAGGCCAACATCTCTCTATGGTCCCTGCTCACCTCATCCTATCCCCATAAGCTAAAACTGGAGGAAAGCCTAACCTGCACCTTGGTCCCTTTTGATGCTACTCCCGACGACGTGGTACAGCTAATTGGAAACATCCACTATGGGAACATAATCACTTTCACAGATCTCGACCTCCCTCAATTTGGGGCTGATCATAACGAGCCTCTCTTCATCACAGTCCAATTGGATGAACGACGCTCCTCGGGTCCCGATCGACAATGGGTCCGGAATGAATATCCTTCCGCAAAGATCATGAGCCCCGCTGATATCAAGACTACGTACTTGAAGCCTTCCTCCCTCACAGCCAAAGCCTACGACTCGACATCTCGAGCACCCTTGGAGTTGCTACTTTGGACCTCTCGGTTTGGCCGTAAATTGATACCTGTGGAATTCCAGGTTATCGATATTCGATCACTTTTAATGCCTTATTGGGAAGACCTTGGCTACATCGGGTCAAGGGGGTCGCCTCAAGCCTCCACCAAGGTGTGAAATTCGTCTCGAATGGGGACCCGACAACCATTTACGGGGATTTAGTCACCTTGGAGGGCACCGGATACAGTGGAATACCTATTCTCGGAAATCAAACATGATGAGGAAGGTCTCATGCTAACGGGCTTCACTGCCGAGCCTCCCAAAGCCCAAGTGTGCAACATAGATCCGACGATCACTCGGGATAAAATCCTCCTAGCCTTGAAAATGATGAGAAAGATGAGCTATCTACCTGGCCTCGGTCTGGGGAAGCACCAACAAGGAACTCACAAACTCATCGAGGTGAAAGGACAGAAAACTCGCCACGGCCTGGGATATGAGGCCTCCTCAGTGGACACCGCAAGAGAAAAAGAATTTGCTCTACAAAGGAAAGAAGCTATCACAGGAAGGGTCTCGGTCAACAACCCTAAATCTCTCCCTTTCAATCCTAATTTGGCTGACTACTTCGTATAGGGTCCCACACAATCGGGTAACATCACAGAGCCCACTCCTACAGAAGGGTGGCTAGAGCTACAGGATAGCCTCAAAGAGTTTAGGGGAGCCAAAGCTAACCCGGTCCGTAGAATGTTTCTGGACCTACCCAAGATACCCGGGGCTACCACTACCATGAAAAGTGAGTACACTTTCAAACGCGTGCCAAGCCTAGTGGAACAGTTCGAGAAGCTTACTACCACAATTCCTACTGCCCAGGAAGGTCCGAAGCCTGAGTTTGAATTGACAGTGCCGAAAGCCAAAGCCACAGAAGTCTTTTCAGATGATTGGGATGATCCGATTATGCAAAGCAGCTTATTCGGGAAGAGATCCAGGTGCCGCACGATTGATTTCACTCGCTCAAAGAAATGGTAGCGATGATCGAGGAAGGAGGACATAAACAGTATAATTCCCGAGTCGTGAGGTCATTGGCAGCGATGCCATTAAAGAATCGGGAAACTCTCTCAGGCCCGTCCGCGACCAAAGAAGAAATGATCACCAAGCCTGGATTGGTCCCCCGTCCCTTTGTGTCAATCTAGGAAGAGTCCTCCGAGTCTCTCATTGTTAAGGTCGAGTCTCTAGGGTCGTCCGATGGCCTTACGCCTGAAGACTACAAGTCTATAGCAAATGCTGTATTCCTTTTCGTTCTCAATGAAATGACCTTTCTGAGTATCCCTTGATTGCCACTTTAACTAATGATAAATTAACTAATAAAAAAAACATTTAATAATGATTCATTAGATAAAGAAGCAGACACATTAAAAAAAAAAAAATCTTTAAGCAGGTTGTTCGGAAAGAGGAAAATCGAGCCCAAGCTGCCGAAGAGATTTTGACAAGTGTGAATCTGGGAACTGCGGAAGAGCCTAAAGAGGTGCAGATTGGTAGTTTCTCCGAGGGAACTAGAAAGGATGCCCTACAAAATCCTCAACTCAAGGAAAGTAGCCCTCTTCATCAGAGAAAACATCATATGCAGATACGGGTTGCCAACCGAAATCATTTCCGATAATGGATCCCACTTTGAAGGGGAATGCGATAGGCTGCTGGCGGAATTCAGAATAACCCGTCACAAGTCATCTCCCTATAGGCCCCAAACCCACGGAGCCGTCGAGGCAGCAAACAAGACTTTGGAAAACATCATTCGAAAAATGGTTGTCCGAGGTCGAGATTGGCCCGAGAAGCTACACCTGGCACTCTGGGGCTACAGAACATCCGTCAGAACGGCAACCGGGGAAACACCATTTGCTCTCACCTACGGGATGGAAGCCGTACTCCCAATCGAGCTAGAAATCCCCTCACTCCGTGTGCTGTAGGAAAGTCAAATCAACGAGGTCGAATGGCTCCAGAGTCGCCATGATGAATTGGCCGTGCTAGATGAGCGACGATTGAAAGCAATGGAACATATCCGAGCTTACCAAGGGAGAATGGCCAGAGCCTTCGACAAGAAAGTAAAGCATCGGGAGATCCGAGAAGGTGATCTCGTTTTGAAAGAGAAGCCCCCAGTCCGTATCAACCCCCTCGGCAAATGGGAGCCTGTCTGGGTCGGGCCATACGTCGTCCAGAAGATCTTCTCCGGAGGAGCCTTGCAACTCACAGACCTCGACGGAAATCATTTTGTACACCCAGTGAATGGTGACAAGTTGCGCAGATACTACGCATAAAAAACACTGAGTCAAAAAAAAGAAATAAAAAAAAAAAAGAGTGCTAAAAGAGTAATACCCAACTAGGTTGAAAACCCGAAAAGGCCGGCCTAGGTAAAAAACAGGGTTGCACAAAAAAAAACAAAAAAAAAACAAAAAAAAAAAAAAAAAAAAAAAAAAAAAAAAAAAAACAACAAAAAAAAACCGGGTCGAACTACTGAGACCTCGAGCCCTTGTCCGAAGGGAACGTAGGGCAAATGAAACGGTTCGGTCTAAAATACAAATAAAACTCATACTTTGACATCAATACACCGATCGTAACCATGAAAGCGTCTCAAAAACTCTTAAGCAATTCACATATTCATTACAGCTTAAAAACTTTTTGATGAGTCTAAGCCCGGTTCACTCCTACGAATTACAACCCGCCGAAAGAAACTAAAATACATAATCAAACTAATGTGTCTCAAGCTACAACAAGAAAGGGATACTCGAAAAACTCGAGGTCACTCTAAGCCGCTCGTATCGGCATCTCCCCTCTTCTTCCCCTTCTTCCCCTTCGGGTCTTCTTCCTCTCGAACAGAAAATGTCGGTCTTCCTCCTACCAAGCTCGTATAGGAACAGGATCTATCAAACCAGCCTCTGTCGTGGCCTTAGTGGCCCTAGCATCATCCCTCATCTCCCGTAGCCGAGCCGGTAGCATAGGAGTCCTCCTCTCCCCGCCTCTAGACATAAGCCTCATAGTCGGTCACAACATCTCCGCTCCCGTCGTGAGGGTTGGCCTCGCCTCGGCCCTCCTCCTCTCCGAAACCGTCACAGTCCTCCGCACCCACAATGGCCTCACGCCATCTCAAAATAGCCATCTCGAGTCTCCCCAAATGCCTCTCGTACCAATCCAGTGTACCAAGTGGTCAAGAACACAGTCTCGGACGCTCGAGGATAACCCGAGAAGGAAAGACGTCGTACCTCCATACTCGGGAAAGAAATGGAAACACCGAAGGATCATCCATAGCAGCAGAAGCCACCACCCTGGTGGCTATATCATCAAAGTCCTCCAAAGGAACCTGCTCCAAACCGAACTGTCTCAGAACCAAAGCCGGAATGTAAAAGCTGGACTGAGAAAGCTCCGGAAGCATAACCACGGGAGATCCATCCTGAAGTACTCTCCGAATCTCCACCCGCCAATGAGGCACCGACCATCTGATATCTTCAGTCTGGCGACCAGCCATCCATCGCTCCCACGAGCCCTGATCATCAAAATCCACCAAAACCCCTCTCCTGGAAAATGTCCAAGGCTTGATCGTGTCCAAAGTTTCCCGAAGAACCCCCAGGCGCTCCATCAGCCACAAAGTCAAGAGAAACGGGCTGCCCCCGTGCATGTACCGCCTCCCGGTAGCCAGCCTGTCAAGAGCATGAAAAGTCTCCCAAGATCAAAGGTACAATGTCTCTGCCCAAGCGACAATGAACAACTACATCTAGCAGAGCCCGATGACAAATCCCAAAAGAATAAACCATGAACAAGGTCCCGAACATGCAAAGTGCAAAGGCATCCCAATAGGCATCGTCAAGCAAGCCTAAGCCCCTAAATCTATCAGGGAGACCAGAAATGTTAAAATGATCGGGACCACAGATCATACCTTGTGCTTCCTCCGGGGAAAGATGAAGAAGGTTGCACAGCTTGTCAACAAAAGAGGCTCCTCCGGGCAAAGGAATTGCAATCTCCTCCACCTCAGACCACCAAGCAAAGCCCGAAATTCTTCAACAATGGGACCATTTCATTGTAAGAGAAGCAAAAAACATGCCTTCTAGTGTCCCAAAATGAGGAAGAAGCTCTCAAAAGATCATAATCCGGAATCAATTCCTTGAGAGACCACAAGCATCGTATCTTGTACATTTCTTCAAAGAATGACCTCCTCTCATGCATAATCTCCCGAGACCACTCTTTAAACTTGTTGAAGAATGACATTTGCGAATCTTGGGATAATTTGGATGGATTTCTCATGCTCACAATTCTCTCCATAGATTTTCTCTCCTTCTCCCCGAAAATGGTTGTTTGAACTGGTGGTTGAAGAAGGTGTTTGAATTTGAAATAAAGGAAAACCAGATCTGAAGCAAAATTAAAGGATAGTGTCAGAAAACTTTCCTATCCGCACGGACATAAGTGCCACCACTGTAGAAAAAAATCTGCAATGTCAAACCGCCGCACCACGGAGGAATATTTTCATCCCGTTGCTCGAAACCCGTGCAAAGCCTTGCCCAAACAGTTCACATACCAAACATTCACACCCTTACCAAAAAACCGGTCTCATGCAACATTTACATGCATTAAAAAAAAAACCATAAAAAAAAAGTAGTTTATTACATTCCAAAAAAAAAGAGAAAAGCAAAAAAAAAAATTGTGCATAAAATGTATCTGTCTGAATAAGTACAATCCCAAATCCCCGTAAATCAATCTCGAAGTCAATCGTAATCCTCGGTGGCCGGTGCTTTCCCCGACCCTCTTGCGGCTCGGGCCCGCCTCCTCGGTAGCCATGAATGTCTCGGGCTCGTAATCATCGTCCTCGTCTCCGAAGAAGGCTCGTCAGGACCAACCGGCACGCTCTGATACGGCAAACCAAGATCCGCAAAGAAGTCATATCCGAAGGTGAATGCGTCGGACTCCTGGACGTGTGAAGAAGACCCACCGTGATGCCAGACATGGCCCTGCCCGTACGGATCCCCGAGAATGACGTGGTCCGAAGGCAGCACCACGCTGGGATCTATGAGAGGAGAAAGAGGAGTCTCGGAAGAACGCTCAGAAGGCTCAGGGGAAGTCTCCCGCTCAACAGGCACCGGCTGTGCTTGCCTCGCTCTAGCCTGAGGGGCTCCACAAGCAACCATCCTCCTAATGAATCTCTTAGCCCCGACCACCTGCTTCGTCAGCTTCTCCACGACCACCTCCGGAAACTGCACGGAAGCAAAAGCATCAGAAATAATTGAGGCGAAAAATGATGACAGGAAAGAAAGGAAAAGACAGAAGCAAAAAAAAGAGGTGGGAAGGAGAAGCCATACCTTCATACCCGAACGAGGCCGAAAAGCTCGTGGAAGCCGCTCAGGCTGAGGGATCTGCACCCTCAATCGGACCCCATCCTGGACATATGAAAAGTCCGTTCGCGGGTACCGTACGATCCCTACCCCCTCTCTTTCATGGACCTGAGGCATCCTCACCCTCCTCAAGATAAATACCGGATACTGCTCAATCGCCACGAATGCCGAGAAGTGCTGGCCACCTCGATAATCGCCCCAGGTCTCCGACCTCTCGTTCGGATGCATCATGTCGGCGGGAGGCTCCACTGGAGCCATCAAAGGTGAGTTCACGCCATGCTGGCGCGTCACTCTCTCTCCCAGATAATACACGTCGCAAGTCAAGCCCCTCAAAATCCTCCGCTGCACGGTCCATCTCTCGGCACCCTTCAGCTGCTCCACATCGAAGCGGCCCCAGGGGTAGAAAACCATCCCCTCATCCGTCTCAGCCCTCGTCAAAGGCAGGCACTCCCTGTACTTAAGGGTCGTGCGCCCCTTAGAACCTATCTTTTCCCGAGCATGCTTGCTCCAGGAGAGCATGGCCGGGTATGCCCCGATGTATTCCGCCGGCTGCCGCCACATCGTGACGTGAAAGAACTCCAGAGCCCATACCTGCGACAGGGAAAAATCCCATCAATCCGTTGCAAAAAAAAAAAAAAAAGAGGAATACGTGCTTAAAGAAAAGAGAGAAAGCAAAAAGAAAGCTTGTACCTCCAGAGGAAACTCGAAGCATGTCAAAGAGCTGACAGCCTTCCGGCTATATCGATCCAAGGCAAAATAGAGCTCTGCCAGCCTTGCCTCTCCCCAAGAGACCTCCCTAGCCATCTCCACATCCTCCAAATTCCTCAGCAAAGCAAACATCGCCGTCCCCTCGGCGTGTCCAAAAAGTGTGCTCGAAAAGGCAAACCACAAGAAAGCCCTGGCAATCTGCACCGCACCCACTCTCTCGTCCCCAGCCTCGTAATTCCCGATGCTCTCCGAGATCTTCCCGTAGACCATGGCATACTCCATCCCCATCCCCTTTTTGGGAATGGGGGTAAAGCCCAGAAGCTCCTGCAGGTCCCGATCACTATAGCCGTCTCTCCACTCAATGCTCCGTCCTTTAAAGGACAGGCCAGTAATCGCAGCGTAATCGGAGGGTGTAACCGTGGCCTCGCCCCAGAAAAAATGAAATGTGTGGGTCGCGTCCCACCAATGCTGTGCCAAAGCAAAAATCAGGCCCTTGCTCTTGGAGAACTTGACCAACCCCTCGTGCACTCGATAAACTCATACAACCCGGTCCCAATGACGATCCGTCTCGGACTCATCAAAGCTCCTCGGCCCAAGATCGGAAGCCGGTCCCACAGTCAACCACGAGACTCCACCGATCCTCGAGTCTTCATCTTGTTCAGCTGCTGCGTCACAAAGCGATCTCCACCCTGCAATTGAAAAAAAAAAAGAGAAAGAGTCAAAAAAAAATTTGCATTAAAAAAAAATTGCATTCAAAAAAATTTGCATTCAAAAAAATTGCATTCAAAAAAAAAAAAAAAGAGAGCATACACATGCATCATAGACATATAATTTTGAAAAAAAATCGGGCAGCATAACGGCATACAATGGACTCAGCCCCATTTTTCTTGCAAAGAGGAAAAGAGTTTTTAACAATCACCATTCATTCATTCATGTATGAAGAAAAACATTCATACATTGAGTCAACGGGAATAAAAACTCCGTCTCATTTCTCATAAAATAACATACACTCAATCAACGGGAGCAAAAAAAAAAAAAATCGGTCCCACTTTTCACAGAAAATCACATTCTCAAAAAAAAAATGCATTCATATCATTCATCATCCCATTACAAAAAAAAAATCCTACAAGAGTGCATACATGCATACATTCATGTCCGTCCAGAATTCGAGCGAATTCCTTATCATCTCATATTTCAAAAAACAAAACAAAAAAAAATGGCAAAATGCCCATTCTTTTCAAACACATTGCAACATGCAAATCATCAAAAATCCAATTTCAGTGTCAAAAAAAAACATAATTTTTGAATTTTAAAATGCAATTTTCGAATTTTAAAAATTTTTTTGGCAAAATGCCCATTCTTTTTTCAAACAAAATGCATTGCCCATATACTCATTACAACATGCAAAGCATCAAAATCAAAATCCAAGCCCAAGAGCATCACAATTTTCGGATATTCAAGAAAAAAAAATCAATCACAAAATCAATTTCAAGCAAGAAATCAACAAAAGAAGTGAAGAGATTCGAAGTATACAGTTCAGAGACTCGGATCAGTGGCCCAATGTTGCCACGCATCGGGATAGTGCTCCTCCGTAATCGATTGCGAAAGAGTATAATGCCTCCTCATTCGAACAAGCTCCAATCGCCTCTCCGCTACCGGGCCACGTCCTTGGCCTTGGATAGCAGCTTCCCCGTGTTCCATTGCTTGAAAATCAAAGAAAATGAAAGATTTTTGAAGGTTTTTTGGCCAAAAATGGCTTCTGTCCTCGGTTTTCTCTCTCTCCTCTCGTAAATGAAGCAAGAACTGGAAAAGGTGAGGAGGAAGAAGGAAGGGCGTTGGCCCTCATTTAAAACCAGTCTGGGAAACATTCCCATCCGCGCGGACCAAAATGAAGGGTCAAAATGACCCTTTTGCCCTTTAAAATTTCAGGACTCTGCAATTTAGTCCTCAACTTAACAGAGTTAACCAAGGTTAATCCCCTTTTCAAAAGAACTCCACGGCAGTCAAACGTAAGTCCGATTTCTCCGAGAAAGATAACGGAATCCCGTCTCTTTCATCAAAATCATCAACGGCAGTCAAACGTAAGTCCGATAACGGAATCCCGTCTCTTTCACCAAAATCATCAACGGCAGTCAAACGTAAGTCCAATTTCTCCGAGAAAGATAACGGAATCCCATCTCTTTCATCAAAATCATCAACGGCAGTCAAACGTAAGTCCGATTTCCCCGAGAAAGATAACGGAATCCCGTCTCTTTCATCAAAAATCATCAACGACAGTCAAACGTAAGTCCGATTTCCCCGAGAAAGATAACAGAATCCCGTCTCTTTCATCAAAATCATCAAACGGCAGTCAAACGTAAGTTCGATTTTTCCGAGAAAGATAACGAAATCCCGTTTCTTTCATCAAAATCATCAACGACAGTCAAACGTAAGTCCGATTTCCCCGAGAAAGATAACGGAATCCCGTCTCTTTCATCAAAATCATTAAACGGCAGTAAAACGTAAGTCCGATTTCTCCGAGAAAGATAACGGAATCCCGTCTCTTTCATCAAAATCATCAACGGCAGTCAAACGTAAGTCCGATTTCTCTGAGAAAGATAACGGAATCCCGTTTCTTTCATCAAAATCATCAACGGCAGTAAAACGTAAGTCCGATTTCTCCGAGAAAGATAACGGAATCCCGTCTCTTTCATCAAAATCATCAACGGCAGTCAAACGTAAGTCCAATTTCTCTGAGAAAGATAACGGAATCCCGTTTCTTTCATCAAAATCATCAACGACAGTCAAACGTAAGTCCGATTTCTCCGAGAAAGATAACGGAATCCCGTTTCTTTCATCAAAATCATCAAACGGCAGTCAAACGTAAGTCCGATTTCTCCGAGGAAGATAACGGAATCCCATTTCTTTCATCAAAATCATCAAACGGCAGTCAAACGTAAGTCCGATTTCTCCGAGAAAGATAACGGAATCTCGTCTCTTTCATCAAAATCATCAACGGCAGTAAAACGTATGTCCGATTTCTCCGAGAAAGATAACGGAATCCCGTCTCTTTCATCAAAATCATCAACGGCAGTAAAACGTAAGTCTGATTTCTCCGAGAAAGATAACTGAATCCCGTCTCTTTCATCAAAATCATCAACGGCAGTCAAACGTAAGTCCGATTTCTCTGAGAAAGATAACGGAATCCCGTTTCTTTCATCAAAATCATCAACGGCAGTCAAACGTAAGTTCGATTTCTCCGAGAAAGATAACCGAATCCCGTTTCTTTCATCAATATCATCAAACGGCAGTAAAACGTATGTCCGACTTCTCCGAGAAAGATAACGGAATCCCGTTTCTTTCATCAAAATCATCAACGGCAGTAAAACGTAAGTCCGATTTCCCCAGCAAAAGCTAACAAAATCCCCAGCGAAGTCAACGGAATCCCGTTTCTTGCCTCATTATCATCAACGGCCGTAAAACGTAAGCCCGATTTTTCTCGAACGAAACCCCAGCAGTGTTTCGAACTACGATTGGCTTGATTCCTCTTAAGGATACGTAGGTAGCCTACCATAGGTCCAGCCACCCGACCAAAATGGTCACCCTTTCCTTCGACAGCAGACGAAGTCCACCGAAGGATCATTTATCCCAAATCATCAAGGGAAAACATTTCAAATCAAGGTTCGAGGCACCTAAAATGCCATCAAGGTCTGAGGCACCTAAAACGCCATCATCTCCAAAGGTTCGAGGCACTTGAAACGCCATCATCTCCAAAGGTCCGAGGCACCTAAAACGCCATCATCTCCAAAGGTCTGAGGCACCTAAAACGCCATCATCTCCAAAGGTCCGAGGCACCTAAAACGCCATCATCTCCAAAGGTCTGAGGCACCTAAAATGCCATCTTCAAGGTCAGAGGCACCTAAAACGCCATCATTACCAGGTTGACACCTCAAAATAGTCATTCCAGGGTCAAAGACCCGAACTACGACTGGCTTGATTCCTCCTAAGGATACGTAGGTAGCCTATCATTAGGTTCAGCCACCAGACCAAAATGGTCATTCCTATCCCCAGCAGAGCGGATATACAATCTCAACCACCAGACCAAAATGGTCATCTCTTATCCCCAGCAGAGCGGATATACAATCTCAGCCACCAGACCAAAATGGTCATCTCTTATCCCCAGCAGAGCGAATATACAATTTCAGCCACCAGACCAAAATGGTCATTCTTATCCCCAGCATAGTTTCTCTCCGCAATCGACTGCAGAACTTGCTCATCAAGGTTCGAGGCACCTAAAACGCCATCATCTCCAAGGTCAAAGATCCGAACTACGACCGGCTTGATTCCCATTCGGGATACGTAGGTAGCATATTGCTAGGTTCAGCCACTCGATCACTCGATCACTCGATCACTTGATCATCCTGTCAAATATGGAGCCTTACTCTTATCGACGACATCGCTTCCTTCGAAAGCGCCATCGCCGAGGGGCTACTATAAGTACTCCAATTTGAGTTGTTACCATTTTCGTTAGAAAATTAACGAAAGTTTTAACATTCCTAACATTTCTAACTATTCCTAACTTTTCTAACAAAGTAAGGATAAAGTAGGAATTGCTATTTAAAGATAAGCCAAGAAACGAATCTCAAAAAGAAAAGAAATTGGAAAAATCCTAATCCGGTAAGCTGAAAAACAGCAACCAGTTTGAATTTTATGGAAATATTCCTTGTGTCCAAAGCCTGGAGCTGCATTTAATGAACAGTGCACGCTTCCACTCATGTCCGCGCGGATGACTATGGCAATTTCAGAGGGCTATAAATTGAGGCCTTCAGTCACAGAAATAGGAAAAACAACACAATTTGCAACTGCACCTTGGCGAAAAATAGGGAGAAAACAGTGGGAATTCACTTGAATTGCCACCATTTTCTCTTGAATCTTTCCCAAATCCCACTCACTCAAAACACTTTCAAATCACTCTCATACATACTCTCATACATACACTAAACGAAGCTCAAATCACCCCTTAGGAGGAGGATTAGAGAGAAACATAGAGGACATCATTGTTATCTACTTGTTTTCTCTTTGACCAACTCTAATCACAAACCCTAAACACATTCAAACCCTAAACACCTTCAAGCCTTGAATCCATTCAAACACAAAACACAAAGAAGATAGGTATAACCTCCCTCTTCCTACCCTAAATCTCTTTCATCCATGCATGCATTTTCAAACTCCAAAATGTAGTTTGTTCATCTTCTTGCCCTAGATCCAAGAGGATCACCATGGAAGTTAATCTCCATGGATGATCCTCTACAAGGATCAACATTACTTTCAAAGTGTCTTTACTTTCTTGCAAACACATTTTCAAAACCCTAAAAATCATTTTCATACATCAAATCTCATTTTCAAAGGATAAAATTCCCCTTCCCAAGCAAATGAAATGCTTAAGTCCTAATGTACCCCAAGGATGGTTTGATATAGTAGATCACCACTAAAATGTCTAGTGACTACTAATCAAAACCTAGGGAAATGGGGACAAGCATGGATGCAAAACCCCCCTTAAAATCATGTTTTTCTTCTTAAGAAAGTTGCTGTCCAGTAGCAATTTTCTAAGACCTCTGTCCATGGTCTAATTTTTTGGACACAGATAAACTTGGAATTTGGTGTTGACTACAAAACACTTTTTGTAGCCAACATTCATAGATTTCCAGAAATATTTTTATTTCATTTTTTGCGTGAGTAAAACTCCCTTTTTCAAATTTTTCTTTTAAAGGTCAGTTCATCAGTCTCTGGAAATTCAGATTTCACATCTGAGATTTCCAGAAGGTTTTGGTCCCTCAAATCATCTCCAAAATGGAAAATTATTTCACAAAAATCTTATTTAAGGTGTCTGGAACAACTTTCATTCTCTGAGTTTCCCCAGATTCTAGATTTTTGAAGCCCTTAAGTCCATTTCAAAGTCAAGTGTCCACTGCCTTTTTCATTCTGGCAGAATTGAGTTTTAACTTCAAAAAAAATCTTTTGAGTACCAAAACTCAACCCAAAAATTATACCAAAAATCATGGGACTTGTCCAAAGTCTAATAAAGAATTCCCAATTTTTACTTTTCTCAGTTTCAATTTATTTTGGCCAAAGTAACACACACACACACACACACAAATGGTTTTTAATGCTTGGAAGACTCGTCTTACGAGGCATTCCGGGTGAACACTAACGTTCTTCCCGGCGTGTAACGTGACCTCCGAACCCAAATCTCTCATTTCGGGCATTTTTCAAAGTTTTGGCCCTTAAAACAAAAATGGCGTGGCGACTCCGTTTTCCGGTTTTATTTGGTTTTCAAAGAAACGAAAAATCGAATTTTTCCGCCAATGGCAACATCGTTACAGCTACGGAGAGGCTTCTGGTAGTGACGGAAAACTGGTCTTTCGTGCTTCAGTTGCTACATTTGTTAGTAGAGGGACAAATGCATATATGACTTTCATGATGATGGATGCATGCATAGAACCAAAATGATTCACAATTTCTTAGGGTCGTTTCTATTGATTCATGTTTTGTGCATGCTACAAGAGCCCTGGGGAGATTTTTGTGGGGATGCATGGTGGTGAGAGAGTTTATATGTGTTATGGACTGTTTGGGACAAGTTTTAAGTAAGTGGGGTGATATTCTTTGGTTGCAGACTGAACTGCAGATCGTTGATGAGGTCTTGTTGTAGGTCAACATTATCATGCGGACCTCAATTTTGATCTTGGGATGAAATTGGATTTGAACCCCGGGTCTCGATTGAAATTTCCCTCTCAATCTCAGGCATTTGAAGCTAATGCTGAGAGGCTCAAGAGTCAAAAGTACATTGATATAAATGAACCCTCTTTTGCTTGGGTTAGTTATGACTTGACATAAATTTGGAGAATGACTTGGTGAAATGCTGATACGAGGAGATTCCCAGTTCTCAACCTCTGATGATGCAGGGAGTTGCCATATACCAAGTTCTAGAGCTGAAACTCCAAGATAGTTGTTGAGGTGACTAGCCCTTTCTTCTGAAGATAGGTGTGACTTGGCAAAGCCCCATTCCGAGGAAATGACATGGAAAAAGCCACAAAATCTTTCTCTAAATGACTTGATGAAGCCCCAGGTTCGACAAAGCATCACGACAGAGGTCCAATTAATGGTTTGGCTGTAAAACAGACGTACTGATGAAGTACCGAGCCGATCGATCAATTTGAAAGACCTCCAGGTGAAGTTGATGTAACCTCAGATTCATCGCATCATTACGTCATGAAGTGAGAAACCCATCTTTGATAACAACTATGCAACTAGAATCCTCGAGGTGAAATTGTCAACAACTATGCAACTAGAATCCTCCCTTTGAAGGGTGTATTCCATATGGGAACTGTTAGCCATAGTGGCACTTGGCTTGTTCATAGCTTTAATCATATTCACCCTATGGTTGTTCTTAGGGAAGGGATTGTTGGCTATGTTGGGCCCTTTGGGTATCTCAAACTTACCCTTTTTGATCAATTCTCACATCGCCCTTTTCAGGAGCATGCAATTATTAATAACGTGCCCATGATACTAGTGGAAAGCACAGTGCTTAGTTGTGTCTAAAGGGACATTGGGATCCCTGGGCTGATTGTTGTCCAAAGGTCTGATCAGACCTTCCTTCACAAGTCCCTGAAAGACTTCACTCAGAGGCATTCTGAGATCTTCAAGCCTTAGACTCCGCGGCTTGGGCACATCACCTTTTCTTGGCACGAAAGGAGTGGCATTGTTGCAATCCTGGCCCGCATATTTAATTGGTTCCTTGCCTTTTGGGCAGGATAGGAGCTAGATTAGAGGCAGAAGATTGGTACCAATAAGTATGAGCAGCGGCTAGCTGTTGGTCAAATTTTAGCCCCAGAACTGACCATTGCACGCAGATTTGGATAGGGGAAGTTACTGAGGGACGTTCTCGAATGAGGCTTTAAGTAGGCTTGGAAAATATCCAACTGTTTTTCATCGAAAGGGGGAATTGCCATCTCACTCATCTTGAGGTTTCAATGCTTGTAAAAGTCCCCAATAGTCTCATCGGGACATTGTACAGTCATCTGCAGGTCTTCCCAGTTTGTTTCCCATTCCAAATTGGCTTTGTACTTCTCGATAAAAGCAATAGTGGTCTGTTCCCGAGTAGCCCTAGCCTCAGGCTTCAACCAGAAGAATCATTTTAGGGCATCCATCTTCAAGGAGAGACTGGAGTAGTCATCTAATTGGTGATTCGTACGTCCTTTGACTTTCATGTCTAGGGTGTAAGTATCCAAGTGGATCTTAGGACATCCAGTCTCGCTAAACATTTCTAGATTGGGCATCACGAACTTGTGAGGTAGAGGCACAATGGAGTTGGGATATGTGGGTCGAAGAGCGGCCTTCTTCCCTGCTAACTCAGCAACTTGTGCTTTTATTTACTTCAGCTGTTCCATGAACTAAGAAAGTTGAGAGTCTAATGGCGGAGCCAGGATGGCCGGGCCGATGCAGAGCTGGAGAAAGGACTCACCATGGGTGGCACACTGGTGGAAGGGATGGCTGAACCCGGGGTGTAAGTGTAAACCTGTCCTTGGCCTAAGTTGCCCTGAGGGGTATAAATAGGACCCTGAGCACAAGGATTGAGCCTGAAGGCGTGTTGTTGATTCCCTGTCGGCAAGATGGGTGGAGGCAAACCAGAGGTGGTCGGGTAGCCCAGGGCCAGGCTCAAATTGTAGTTTAAAGGAGGGTTGAGACTCTAGATTCTGAATTGTACTTCGGGCCGGGGTGGCGGAGTAAAAACCCAAAGGGTACTATGGATAGGACTAGTTGGATTAGACGGGAATAGAGGTTTGCTATCCTGTGGAGGAGGTCATGAAGGGATTTTGTGAGACTTGTGCGGTGCCGGGGTGTAAGTACGCCAATCCAATTCGCAACCTTTTACATGCATTTTAACGTAATAAAATTGCATTAAAGGGGCGTTTTGGTAAATTCTCGGCCTGTCCCGAGACTTTCGGAAACGTTTCATAAGTTTCCTGCGAAGGAAGTACCTTTTGGTACCTTACTCATGCCCAGGGACCTGTTGGGAATAAACCTTTTTGGACCTTTTGGGTATTTAGGCCTGAATGTTCCACAAACTGGTTTTGGCGCCAAAAACGGTTGAGGCCACCTTGTGTCACGCGACAAGTCGAGGCATGGAAAGTGGTTGCGTATAGTCGTGCGACACAAGGTGACCACTAACTGCAGCCTATAAATAAGACCCTCCCCTTCTCCTAAAGGGATCCCAACTTCAGCCTACTGTTACTCTGCAAAAATTGCATCGTAACGAACCTCCCAAACACAATTCCCTCTCTCTCCTACCTCCAACCTAACCAATTCCCTCCAATCCAAACCCCCGTCTCTAACCAAGCTACTTGAACCCCTTTGCACCAACTTTCTCAGGATCTCAAGACCAGTAGCTGTGAATTGAAGGGTTCTGTATCTAACTTGATACAGGATTCGTGGAAGCATCAAGGGTAACGAATTTCAAACTCTCTCCTCTCTTCCTTCTTATTCAATCCTTCATAATTTCATTGTCTACTTCTGTTAGGATTCAGTAATTAGACTCCATCTGTCTAGATTGCTGAATCCCAATCGCAATCTCTCTGTTTAAGTCGTTTGATCGGTGTAATTGAATTTCTCTTGTTGAATACTTGCTTGAATTTGGTGTTCAAACCCCAAGGGGGTGTGGATCTACCCATATCCACACTCCCGGGGTCGATTTGTTGTTATTTCTGTATTTAGTATATAATTTGGTTAATCAATTGGATCTGTATTAGTTATTGTTGATTCTGGTGTTCATTGTGTAAGTTTCTGCAGATGGTCTCTGTATGTCACGCGACACATTGTTCCAAGGTGATCCTGCGTCACGCGACATATGTGGTCACTGAAATCATGTGTCATGCGACATACCGTGACCTATTTGCAGAAACCCTTTTCAGTTGTAATCTTGTTTAGATTGTTGTAGCAGGGATGTGGCCTCCCTAAATAATGGGTTCACGAGTTGTAAATCTCAATTCATATTAATAAGATGCATGATTACCACACTTGTTCATTGTCAACACTTGCACACACTTTGGATTTTGCTTGGATTTTTAATTGAAAGACTCGTCTACGGACGAGGCGTGTTGGGTGAACTCTCGGTTCTTCCCAACACGTAACCTGACCCCTGAACCCGTGTTTTCTCTCTAAAAAGGTTTTCAATGTTTCCTCTCAAAAACGGCGTGGCGACTCCTTTACTTTCATCATTTCGAAATTACCAAAAATTTCGGGCGAGCGCACATTCAGTGGCGACTCCGCTGGGGATAAGTGACTTTGAAAACCTGTTTTTCAAATGTTGAGTGGGTCAAGCTTTCATTAAATTAGACATCCAATACATCCATTTTGTGTGCATCTTTGACAATCATTTGTGGTTCGTGCATTTTGTTGAATATGAGACTTGTGAACCCCATGTGCTTTGTATTCCTTGTGTTGTGCATTAGTTGTTTTTTCTTTGCTCTTGCTATAGAGATACAGGGGCTTATTTGATGGTTACAGAGTGTTGGTTCAGTGACCATACAGGTCGTGCGACACCTTTGTCTATTGATGCCCTGTGTCACGCGACAAAGGGTGGCCACTGAACAGATACTCAGAAGTCTGGTTTGAGGGCAGTCCCTTGGATAGAATGTGGCTCAGTTGATTGTTGTTCCCTGTATTCCTGTGAGGGTGTGTGTGTGTTTTCTTTTCTCTTTTCAAAACTAAAATAAATAAAAAAATATCTTGTTTTTTTTGTAAATAAAAGAATATAGTCATCCGCACACTACATCACTTAGACTTAGAACCCTCGGGTGCGATTGACAGCATCGCGGACGGCCATGAAATTCGCCTACGCTTGAGCGCCTGAAATCAAACCTAACCCCCTAGTGCGTTATAGGTGGCGCCACACATTTAACCTTACCCACGGTTGGTTTTTGATACAATGTTTTTTATTACAACAAAATGAAGTGTTTTGAAACGTATCATAGATCCTTATACCTTCCCCCAAAATCTCACATCTTGTGGGCATGTTGCCAATTGCAACATGATTTCACGTGGGGACATGTCACTCCCGTGGCGTGTTCTAAACGAGAGATCATGCCGCATTGTCAACGTGCACCGACGAGAGGTCATGCCGGATTTTTCTTCGAAATTCTTCGAAAAGACCCGTTATGCTGCCCAAATTTCCCCAGGAATTTGGACAATCTCTCCGTTCCATAATGATGTTAGGATTTGGTTAGGTATCATTACCTATTATATATTTCAAGGCAAGGCATTTATTGTAATTTGAACGCTGCGTCCCTAGGCTTCCCCAAGGTATAGTTAGCATGAATAAAGGCTTCCCCTTTTCCAACCATACCTAGGTTTTAAAACACTAATTTATACTTGAAGATGAATAAGATTGTTTGTGCGAGTCTGTCCCGTTCCTTTCCCTCTCCCGTTCCTCCAAATTTCCCTTCAATGCCTTACAATCTACCCTTATGTAGTAGTGACAAGTTTGGGTGCGTGCTCTGTTGCGAGAGGTGATCAGTTAGTCCGTCTCTCTGAAATATTTGCAATTTCCTCCGAAGTCCTCATCCATTCTACTGTTCAAAGATGTCTGGTGCAAGAGATATGCCATCCGCTCAGTCTGGATTTCCTCTCACTTCGGGCCAGTTGGACATGAGTGACCTGTCGATAGCAGAGTTGCAAGCTGCTCTTGAAGCCGCCATGGTTCGTGAATGCAAGGCTCAATTGCTTGCCCAAGTCGCCAAAGCCCGAGAGGAAGAGGCTCACTCTCGATTTGTTGAAGCAATGCGCATCCGAGGGGTTACGGTAATTCGTCATGAAGATGGATCATACGAAGAAATCATCAAGGCCAGCGATGTTGAGTATGGGAATGGAAATGTAATGAAAGGGGTGAATGAAGATAGGCAGGACGAAATTCTTTCCCCGGCACCTCATGTGGTCCAAGCCCAGATTGAAGATGAGCAGCCAATCCCCGAGGTTTTCAAGGTTCCCAATCAACCAGATGTGAAGAGTCCGTACCAACCAGATTCCCAAGGGTCATGTCATTATTTCACTTAGAATGGATCACTGCTATTCCATCCCGACCAAGCTCCCCCGCAAGGAAGTGTTCCACAATCACCAATGAGTTCATATGGTTTCAGCTTATCATCCCCGCAAGACCAGCGCTCAGGACCAACCTCATATGTAACTGTGAATCAGATGTCATTTATTCCAACTGTGAGCCCTATCCAACAAGGGATGGTAATACCCGAGTCCCCTCCAGAGAAAGTCCAGAAAGCAAAAAAGAAGGCGTATTGGGGAAAGGTAGGGATGCCTATGAATCAATTTCTCAAGGTTTTGGTAAGCGGAGGTTTAGTTCAGCCACTAGTCAATTATATCCCTCTTCATCACAGTAAAAACCTGGATCCAAGAAAATATTGCGACTATCACCAATATCCAGGACATGTCACCCATGCATGCTTTCAGTTAAGGATAATCATTCAGGAACTCATTGATGAGGGGAAGATCGAGCTGAGTTCCCATGAAGAAGGCAATATCCGGGATCTCCGTCAGTTCCCTCCTCGCAAGAAGCGAGAATTCGATGACCTCGGGATATCAACTGAAGAAGCTTTCAATGGATTGATGCGAAGAGGAATGATAAAGCCGCTTGATAACTACCATCCCACCAAACCTAATCTGAAGTTGGATCGTGGTAAGTACTGTTACTATCATCAGTACCCCGGGCATTCGACCAATGATTGTTCCGTTCTAAAGGTGCTTATTCAGAAACTGGTTGACGAAGGTAGAATTGAGAAAGCTTCTCCTAAGGTGGCCAATAATCCTTTTCCATAGCTCTAAAGATTCCTCATGTGAAGAAGTCAGTCAGGCAGGCATCGTAGGGTCTTAGATTGTTTATCTTGCTAGCATATTTTGTTTTTATGATTTGAGTCTATTACATCCTTGTTATGAGTCTTTTATTTCAATAAATAAGATATTTGTTTCTATTCTTGCTAGACTCGAGACATTACTTGCTTACCCACATTATATTTAATTTGAAATGGTCTTATTCTACATAATCACTCATGCTGCTTACCGACTAATGCTTTGAAATGACTAATATTTGAATTAATCGGAGTGGAAAAACCAACTGATATCATTCTCTAATTTGGGGCTTGTCAAATCCCTAGATTGCATCCCCTGTGCTCACATGTTTTCTTTCATCCTCACCATTCTGTTGACTCGATGAATTTGCACGGATCTTCCTCGAAGTAAGCCTAAAGGAAGCAATGAAGACCCAATCTCGTTCAGACTATCCGGTGGGGACTACGGCTGAAACCTCTCACCCTTAGGAAAACCATTACCTCCCCCTCACTAAACAATACCCCTTCAGTTCAAGATCGGCATATTTGAAACCTATCTAGCCATTGCCAGAAGACGAGGGACTACCCCTGAAACTCCCGTGATTTACAAGAAGACTGACCGTCTCCAAGCTCAAGAACGACGGAAACAATGATCCATCCTGGGGACTAGCTGAAATTCTCCTCTCCAAAAAAAAAAAAGAAAAAAAAGAGAAGAATTGAAAAAAAAGAGTGACAAAAATACAAAAAAAAAGGAAAAAAGAAAGGAGAAGAAAAGAAATAGAGCATAGTCCCCAGCGACCCTTTCAAAAGTAAAAACCCGGTCATTACTCAAAGGGAGTCTCAGAGCAAATAAAGAAGCAGCACGGATGTCCCCTCATCTACCTTAACCAATCCCGAGCCGTCCTTTCAATTTTAGAAGACATTCCCATTACCCTTACCTTTGCCTTTAGCCAAAGTCAAGATCGACTTCTCATTCTTAGAGGCAGCAAAGACGCAATCACAAGATATCCTTCCCTTAGAAATCCCAAACACACTTCCCTGCTGTTTTGGTAGAAAAAACAATAGTACAGAATCTTAACTTTGACAAGTGTGTGGATTTAAATACTAAGGAGAGGACTCTAGAATTCGACTAAATGGAACAAAGAGCTAAAAAGAGATAATGACACGGTGATTTGTTAACGAGAAAAACCTTGGAGGTGATAACCTCTTTGGAAAAAACCCCGGGAGTTAGGTCTCCAACCTTAAAAGTTTCACTATAATAATTGAGTTACAACTGTGAAAGATGATGGAGAGGATTACAAGAGAGATGTGCATAGAGTGTGTGAGCATGAGTGTGTCTTTTTCCGTCTCCACATCCCCTTAAATAAAAGAAAGTATGAACGGGTCAAAGTTGTTCCTACAATCTCGGGATTTAAGTTTATCTTCTCAACGTCCGTGAGACCAAGTCTTCTTCGTCGTTGAAGATGTGTTGAACATGGTTGGAAATATCCCGCGTTCTTCTCCCTTATTTACTGGAAAATAATAATAAATATATTAATAAAAATCAAATAAGTAAATATTAAACAATACTTACTACGGAATAACATCTTGGCATGCAGGAGCAACTGAAGATGTCACCATGCTGAAAAATGCCCACAACAATTTGTCCCCAAAAACATTTGGCTATTTTGGCAACTGAAGAGGCAAATGTTTTTCTCCCAATAAATGCTCAACTGCCAGCTTGCATGATGGGACGGGTATTGTGAAACATCTAGAAAATGGACGGTTGGGGAGTAATGCCTAGGAAAAAGTGGTTTTTTGGAAATAGAGTTCTTTTTTAATTTAAATAACCTCTTGGAAGGATTAATAAGCTTCTCAAACCTTCCTTTTCATCCCTGCTTGCTACGGCGCTGTTCTTCTTCAAGGTAAAAATTTCTACGTTTCTTATTTTCATCCATTGTTTACTTCTCTCTTTTGTCTGTCAACCATGGGTAGATCTAGGTGGAGTTCGTCCAAAACTAAGAGTGCCCCATCCCCACAAGGTCCCACAGAGATTAGTCTTACTGATTTTGTTAGTGAAAATCTCCTTGCGAAACCGGATGAGGAGACTTGTTTGTTCAGTGATACCCAAATAGAATCACTAAAACAACAATGTTACTTCCCAAAAGGTGCGATTTTTCACCCTTTTTCTGTAAATCTTAGGTCTGACTTTGTTTCCGCCAAATGGATCTGCTTCCACGAGTATCCCTTTCTTCTAGGGTTTAGTTACCCCTTCCCATCGTTGGTTTCTGAGTTCTTTCAAAAGACCCAACTTGCCTATACTCAACTGATGCCCATGGCTTGGAGAGTTTTTGCTTTTATCATCAAAGTGAACAGGGAGAATGGGTTAAACCTTGGGCTTCATGAGATAGCCTATTCGTACGATCTCCAACCTTTCGGTTCAAAAAAAATATCTCTTTAAGAAAAGGTCAGGTAGGAACTCCTTAATGAGCACCACATCTTCTAGTGATAGGGGATGGAAAAATAGGTTTTTCCTTGTTGATAGGGCATCCATTGGAGAAGGGAATGAGATATCAAGCAAGTGGAACAAGGGAGGTACTTGAATTTCTAACTTTGTGTCTTTTTGTTCTTGAAACAAACTGAAATCGTAATTGTTCTTACCTCTTTTCAGATATTGACTGGGGAGAACTACTTCCACCGGCTGAGGACACCTTGGCCAAAATTGATGAATTTTTCAAGCTTCCTTTGGACAAGAGATCTCCTAGGGGACTACTGGAATCACCTCTGGTTGTTCCGGAAGATCAAAAAGCGTCAACTTCCGTCATTATGTCTACAGGTAAGCATGTTGTCTTTTTACTATAGTTTATCAATCTGATGCACTACACTTCCTGACAATATACATATGTCAATGCAGTCTCCAAACCAGTCATTTCAGGATTGGATTTTGATCTCGATGACATTGAAGCCATTTTTGATGAGTCCGCTCTTAAGATTGATATGAAACCTCCGCCTGTTCCTAAGAAGATCCCTGTTTTAGATGAGAACGCGGGGATTGGCTCCAGGGTGAGAAAGAGGAAGGCTATCCAAGAGGAGGTGATCGATGTTGGAGATACTTTTGAAGGAATGCCAGTGGGAGAATTCAAAAAGAAATGTATGAGTTTTGCAGCAGGGGTAAGATGATACTAACTGGGTTTTAACTGTTTAAAAAGTTTTTTATAACACCTTTTGATGTCAAACTATCATTTTACAGGCTGTAGGGTATTTGGAAGATCTGGTAAAAGAAATGGAGATGCTGAAGAAGAAGTCTAAAGCTGATATTGCCTTGCTTAAGAAGGAGAAGATAATGTTAGAGGGCAAGGTGAAAGGACATGAAAAGACCTTGGAGCAACAAGTTAAGTCGTTGGAAGAGCAGGAGCAGACGGTGAAGGACTTTTTGAAAAACTTGGCAAAAAGTGAGGAAGATCACCTTAAGGAGATTGCAGAAGTGAAAGGTTCTTGCAAATTGGCTGCTGCTAAAACCGTTTCCCAATGTAAGATCAAGATGATGAAGGAATTCCAGGAAGGAAAGGCTCAGAGCTGGGATATCAATAAAGAATATGACTACTTCTCCAAGCTGACAGGTGAGCCAATAGATGAGGGTGAGGTGTCATCAAGCCCATATGAAGCGACTGCAAAGGAAGCAGCAGCGGTTGGAGAAGTTACTCCCAAAGCAACACCTGAGGCAGATGCCATCTGAAAAGGTAAAGTAAGTTTGTTCTTGGTTTTTTGTTGGTTTAACTGGGGTGGAATCCCAAAGACAATTTTAGTTTTGTTTGGTTATGTAATGGGTCCATAAGGACCAAAGAAAATTTCTTTTATGTGTTGGGTTGGTCCAACACTTTTGCGTTTTAACTTTGGCAGTTTGGATGTTGTTTATAACTTTTTAGTGATGTTCTTATGGTAACTTTAGCTTAGTTGTGGTTTAGTAATTTTCAAGCATGTCAAGGCTTGTTTTATTTTGGATGAAATTTTTCTTTGGATGGTCATTTGTTATGCTCGTAAGGTGACATGTTAGTATGTCAAAGCGGTAGATACTTAAGATGACACGTACATGTCATAACCATAAGAATAAAACATGAGATCAATCATTTAACTGAGTGGGAATGGGTAAGCTATATGAGTTTACCCATATAGGCCCACCCCACACCTCAATTAAAGAGATAACTTGCGCTCCAGGCGAAGGTGTGGTAACCTAACATCTTAAGAAAGAGGTAATTAACTCTTTAAACCTTAGAAGGGATTATGTACCTTTACTTGAGAAGAGATGGCCAGTCTCTGACGGAGGAGAATTCGTTGTTCTTCTGACTTTGCGTACTTTCGATATGTCCCCATTTCCGTATGTCAACACCTCATAAGACAAAGACATGTTAAAAATGGACGTGAACTATGTTGACGCCTCTCCACAAGTTGTGTTAGCGACATCTTGATTTGTAATGAAGTAAGAAAACAGTAAATAGGAAAATGGAAGGTTACAAATAAATAAAGGATTGTCTATACCTGGGATGAGATGAGTTTAAGGAGAGCATTGTTTAGATGTAATACCTTTTAAGGTGAATGGCGTTCCAACTTCGTGGTTTTATTTGGCCATCCAAGGTTGACAGACGATATGCTCCTTTCCCGGCCTGTGCATCTATTAGGTAGGGTCCTTCCCACTTTGGGGCGATCTTGCCTACATTGAGATCCTTTGTATTTTAGAATGCTTTTCGTAGGACTAAATCTCCTACTTGGAACCTTCTAACCCTTACGTTTTTGTTGTAAGATCTGGCTACCCTTTGTTGATATGCTGCCATCCGAACTTTGGCCATGTCCCTTAGTTCATCTACGGTATCCAAGTCATATGTCAATATGTCTTTATTATGTTCAGATGTCAACAAAGCGTATCTCGGTCAGAGGTACAAGTACTTCTGCTGGAATAACTGATTTTGTCCCAAATACAAGTGAATAGGGAGTTTGACCAGTAGCGTTCTTAGATGTCGTCCTGTCAGCCCATAGAACCATTGGCAACTCTTCTGCCCATCATCCTTTCTTCTGGTTCAGTCTCTTTTTTAAGTTGCTTATGATTATTTTGTTGCTAGATTCTGCCTGTCCATTGGCTTGAGGGTGAACATGTGAAGATGTCACCATCTTGACCCCCCAAGATGTCAAGAAATCTTGGGTTTTCTTACTAATGAATTTGGAGCCGTTATCACAAATTATCTCTGAAGGTATCCCAAATTGGCTGAATATATTTCTTTTGATGAAAGAGATTACTTCTCTGTCACGAACTTGTACGTACGCCTCAGCTTCTATCCATTTAGAGAAATATGCTATCATAGCTAATAGAAATACTCTTCCTCCTGGTGCCCTGGGTAATTTTCCTACGATGTCCATTCCCCAAACCATAAACGGCCATGGCGACAGGATAGGATGTAATAGTTCAGCTGGCTGGTGCAGGATGTCCCCATGTCGTTGACAGGAGTCACATTTCTTTGCATAGTCTGCGGCGTCTCTTCTCATTGTGGGCCAAAAATAGCCCATCCTCAGAGCCTTGGTATGTAGACTTCTGCCCCCGGTATGATTTTCACACTGTCCTTCATGCAGTTCCTTGAGAACCTGATGGGCTCGGTCTGCTTCTAGACATCTTAAGTAGTGACCTGCAACAGATTTTCTAAACAAAAGGTTATCAATAAGTAAATACTTAGATACTCTTACCCTGAAGGCTCTAGCATTTTTCTCCTCGACTGGGATTGTATCATCTAAGAGATACTTGATAATAGGAGCTGTCCAAGAAGTTGCTGCTGGAGGGGAAGGTACGTCGACATCTAGAACGAATAGCTCAAGATGATCAATTGCTAGGATGTCAACATGCACAATTGGGATACTTGTCTGTGAAATGCTTTTGAAGGATGAACCTAAGTTCGCCAGAGCATCTGCTTGAGAATTTTCCTCTCGTGGAATCTGTTCCAAAGTAAATGTTTTGAATTTGGCCGCCAGAATTTTTACAATTTCCAAATATGTCATCATCTTTGCATTTTTTTCTATGTAGGATCCGTTGTAATGGTTAACAATTAGCAAAGAATCCATAAACACCCGGATATGCTTGACATCTAGGTCCTGGGCCGCTGTTAAACCTGCAATTAATGACTCATATTACGCTTCATTATTAGTGGCCTTGAAAGCTATGGTGATGGATTGTGGTATTATGTCCCCTTGTGGCGATTTTAGTACAACACCAAGACTGTACCTCTCATGTTAGAAGCACCATACGTGTAGAGAGTCTAGATCTTCGGGATGTCATCATCTTGAAGTTCTTGAACCTCCAATTCCACCTCTTGTTGCATGGTTGGACTAAAGTCAGCCACAAAATCAGCTAGAGCTTGAGATTTTATTGTTGTTCTGGGCTCATATTTAATGTCGTATGTGCTTAATTGTACAGACCACTTCGCCATTCGACCTGACATTTCTGGTTTTCTCATAACATTCTTAATAGGATAGTTAGTGCGTACAATTATAGTATGTATTTCAAAATAGTGCCTTAATTTAATAGAAACAGTTATCAAAGCTAAAATTAAATTCTGTAAATGAGAATACCTGGTCTCTGCATCTAAAATTGTCTTACTTATATAGTAGATGGGTTGCTGACTACCATCTCGTTCTGTCACCAAGGCTGCACTAACGGCGCCTTCGATGCGCTGGGTAGATGTAAAGATGTTCATCCTCCTGAGGCTTGGCCAATAATGGAGGTGTCGTCAGGTAAGTTTTGAGCTCCTGAAAGGCTTCATTATGTTGGTTCTCCCACTGGAACTTCTTGTTCTTCCTTAGGATGTCATAGAAAGGTTTGCATCGATCCGAGGATTTTGAAATGAACCTGGTGAGTGCAGCAATCTTTCCTGTCAATCTTTGGACGTCCTTGACAGATTGAGGTGACGACAGGTTAATAATAGCACGTATACGTGCAGGGCGGCTTCAATGCCTCTTTTAGTAACCATGTAACCCAAAAACTTCCCTGCCTTCATTCCAAAGTTGCATTTAGCTGGATTAAGTTTCATATTGAAACAATCCAAGATGTCAAAGGCTTGAGATAAGTTGCTTATGTGATCTTCGGCTTTCTTGGATTTTACTACCATGTCGTCAATATATACTTCCATTGTGTCCCCAATTTGATCTTTGAACATTTTGTTGACGAGCCTCTGATATGTTGCACCTGCATTTTTTAGTCCAAAAGGCATAGCAATATAACAATAAATACCTGTTGGCGTTATGAAGGCGGTGTCCTCCTGGTCAGATGGTTCCATCTGGATTTGCTGGAATCCTGAAGATGCATCCATGAAGGTGAGGAGCTCATGTCCGCATGTGGCATCAACTAACGAATCTATGTGAGGCAGAGGGAAAGGATCTTTTGGACAAGCTTTATTTAAGTCGGTGAAGTCAACACAAACTCGCCATTTCCCATTCTTCTTCTCAACTACAACCACGTTTGCTAACCATCTTGGATAATCTACCTCTCGGATCATGTTGGCTTTGAGTAAGCGCTCTACCTCTTCCTTGATGATCTGGTTTCTTGTTTCTGTAAATTTTCTGCGTTTCTGGTGCACTGGTTTAAAACTAGGATTGATGTTAAGTTTGTGAGTGATGACATCTTTGCTGATGCCGGTCATGTCATCATGTCTCCAAGCAAAACTCTTTACTCTGATTTTTAATAAGTCCACAAGCTTCTCTTCTATATCTGATGGGATGTCACTGCCAATAAGTACCTTGATGTCCGGGTTGGAAGGGTCTAGCAATACTTCTTTCACATCGTTCTCCCTAGCTTCCAGGACTTCACGTACTTTCCTCTGTAATTGCTATGCTTGTTTTGGAGATGTCGACGCCTTCATTGAAGTTTTATAACATTCCTTGGCCACCTGCTGATCACTGTATATTTTGGCGACACCCCAAGGTGTTGGGAACTTCACACACTGATGGTAAGTGGAGGGGACAACCTTCATCCCATGAATCTATGGTCTTCCAAGAATGACATTGTAGGATGTTGCACAATCAATTACACAGAACTGCTCCATGGTGTTGAGGCCCTTTGAGTATATTGGAAGCTTTATTTCCCCCACCGTTTCTTTGACTTCACCACTGAAGCCTACCAATACTGAGGATTTCTTGATGATCTCTGATTCTGGGATGTTCATTTCCTTGAGGGTGCTCAACATAATGAGATTGACAGAGCTACCCCCATCAACCAGGATACACCGGATTGTACAATTGGCGATCTACAAGGAAATAACTAGGCCATCGTGATGGGGTTCCAGCAAGTTATCTCGATCACTCTCATCAAAGGTGATTGGATCATGGCAGGGTGTCGACATTCTCGGTTGTCTTTCTGGCCTCTCCTCTTTTGACTCCTTAGCATGTCGTTTTGCGGCAGAATAGGATGTGCCACATATTTCTGAGCCTCCACTAATGAAATTGATCACCTTTGTTGATGTTGGGGGAGAAGCTGGTCTCTCGACTTCATGAGGAGCTTCCGCACTTTCAGCCTTCTTCTTTCTGGATCCCAGCAACTCCTTAAGATATCCCTTCGAGAGCAAGTAACTGATCTCCTTTCTTAGTGCGATGCAATCTTCAGTAACATGCCCAAAGTCTTCATGGTAAGCACACCATTTTGATTTGTCACGCCATCCCGTAGGCTTATCCTTCTTCTTTGGCCATATGGCTTTGTCCCCTAGGTTGCCCATTGCACAGAGTACACCTGAAATGTCAACAGAAAAACAATAATCAGAAATGTTAGGCACATTATCACTATCTTCATCCTCACCGTCTATTGAATTAATTTTGCTAGTATCAATTCTTGGGTAAGGATTGGAACGGTTGTTCCTGCGATGGGATGATTCAGTCTTCCTGTCAGGGTGGTCATATGTCGACAACTTGGACGAGGACTTTGATCTTCGCAGCTCATCTTCCTCCAATCTTATGAATCTCAATGCCCTGCTCCTGACTTCTTCCAACCGCTTACAATGAGTCATCACCAAATCTTGATAATACTGTGAATCTTTCTTCAGTCCCATTTTGAATGCTTCTGTGGCTGTTGACATGTCAAGATTGGGAATTTCCAGCACTTCCTTATTGAACCGGTAAACATAATCTTTCAGAGTTTCATTAGGTTGTTGGGTCACATTGAAGAGGTCACTTGTCAGCTTCTCAAATTGTCGACTACACGAGAATTGGTTATAGAACATGTTGATAAGCTGGGCGTATGAACCAATTGAGCCTAGGGGCTGCCTAATCAGCCATTTGAGAGCTGGTCCAACCAAGGTCGATCCAAATCCTCTGCATAAGTAAGCCTCCCGGAATTGAAGCGGAATATGGATTATGTCCATCTTCTCCTGATAGTGAGCAACATGCTCCTCTGGGTCTGTGGTGCCGTCATACAACTTCATTGTTGGAACGTTGAAACGCTTCGGGATGTCGACATTTGCAATTGATGGGACAAACAGAGATTGATTGTAGCAGTTCTGAGTCACTGGTTGGATTGGAGGAGTTATGCCGGGCACGTTCATTATCAGTTCCCTGAGATCCTGCATCTGTTTGGCTAGTGGGTTTACTGCAAAAGGGTCAGCCATAGGAATATGATTGAAATTATTATTATTTAAAAGATTATTCAGCAAACCAGAGTTATCCGTGGTAGTTGTGACAGTGGTGTTGTCAATGAATGGAATGAACGGGGTGAATCCTGCTGAAGGTGGCGTCATTAGGGTGTCCCCGGGTAAGGATGTCAGCTGAGGAGTTTGGGGTGGACTATTCATTGGAATAAATTCATTCTGGAGCATAGATCCTTCAGTGTTGTCAAAGTTGAGGTTCCTTGCACGCAATGGTGAGACGTTGTCAAGCCGCGAAGCGATGAGCTGTTGATCCCTCTGCATCTTGATCATGGAATTGGCCAACACCTTGGAATTGCTATCTTGTTGATCCAACCTCTGATTCAACTTGGTAAGGATAGTCTGGATGTCAGCATCTACATTGGAAGAAGTCGCTTCCTTTTGTGGAGTCTTTGTAGGTTGAATTTGCTGAGGTCCGGTCTGAGGAGGTGGCGGCAACAAGCTGGTTCTACCTCCTGATGTTGGAGTGACGGCGGTACCCTTGCCGGCGGCGGACACATTGGGAGGTGCAGACATGATGAATTCGCTCAGGAAATGATCCAAATAACCGATAAACCACGAGGTCCCTCAGTGGGCGCCAAATTGTTTTGGTAGAAAAAACAATAGTACAGAATCTTAACTTTGACAAGTGTGTGGATTTAAATACTAAGGAGGGGACTGTAGAATTCGACTAAATGGAACAAAGAGCTAAAAAGAGATAATGACACGGTGATTTGTTAACGAGGAAAACCTTGGAGGTGATAACCTCTTTGGAAAAAACCCCGGGAGTTAGGTCTCCAACCTTAAAAGTTTCACTATAATAATTGAGTTACAACTGTGGAATATGATGGAGAGGATTACAAGAGAGATGTGCGTAGAGTGTGTGAGCATGTGTGTGTCTTTTTCCGTCTCCACATCCCCTTAAATAAAAGAAAATATGAACGGGTCAAAGTTGTTCCTACAATCTCGGGATTTAAGTTTATCTTCTCAACGTCCGTGAGACCAAGTCTTCTTCATCGTTGAAGATGTGTTGAACATGGTTGGAAATATCCCGCGTTCTTCTCCCTTATTTACTGGAAAATAATAATAAAGATATTAATAAAAATCAAATAAGTAAATATTAAACAATACTTACTACGGAATAACATCTTGGCATGCAGGAGCAACTGAAGATGTCACCATGCTGAAAAATGCCCACAACACCTGTAAGCCAACCTCTCATCTTTAGAGGTCTAGCCAACAAAAAGCCTATCCGACCTCTCGTTTTAAGAGGTCATGATGTCCCTATTTACCAAAAGACCGATCGAAATCCCAAAGCCCAGTCGCAGTTCCTACCGGATAGCAGTTTCATTCCAATATCGTTGAGATCCAGAACAGATTATTGCTTAAAGCGGAGCCAAGTCCATCCCGGCTCAAAGGACCGTCAAGTGAAGATTGTGCACATTCCGTCTGTCCATTCGACGTTGCATGTGAGCATATTCCGTTTCCCCTCTGCAAACACTCGCCGTGGATGTCCCACTGGGGCTTCACATCCGTGTCTCCCATCGACACTCCAAGAGGACATATTCTTTCAATTCTCAAAATTCTCAAAAGTCCTCAACATCCCCGAACTTCATTCTTTTCATTCGGGATAAGCCCGAACTACGGTGACCTGAGCCCCTCCTAAGGAAGGGAACGTAGGCAACCATCACTGGTTCGATCGAAATCGCAAGCAGATCTCAGAAAATACGGTCTCCTCAAGGACCATTCCCATACAATGTTCATCTTCCGAGTTTGATTCTCGATATCAGTAGGTTTTCTCCTCAGGATTGATGAAAATATTCGCTCATATCGATTTTGGCGGTTGACTAACCCGAAAATCAATAAAGGGTTTTAAGTAGCTTTGTGATCATCGCGAATAAGACAAGTTTTCAAGTGTCTCGGAAAGTCTTCCTCTCTACGTTATTAGGGATATATAGCTAAACACTGTACTTCTGTCAAGCAGGGGCTTCCATACACCCTCCACACCTTGTAATGCTTATACTCACCCAAAAGAGTTAAACCCATAAGCGAGAGTGTCATACACAAAATCGAGATTCAGTCCCCACCTTCGAAAAATGTGCCCCTGCAAAAAAAAAACCTTGAGTCTTGTCCGCCGTCCGACTGACTAGAACCTGAAGATCAATCTCATCCTGGGGCTGTAAGAGACTGTGTGGCAGACTGGGGCTCGATCAGAAGTTGATGTATGTACGCGTGTGGTTCCCGGGGCTGTTTCTATAACGTCAGTACTTAAGAATGGATTTTGTTACAAGAGGCCTACTTCATGATGGAACTACCAAGTCCCATATCCTAAGTAAGAGTAAAAGGCTTGAAAGGCAATGTGGAAGCCTAGATTGGAAGGCCTACCAGCATGACTTGTAATGTCACGCGACAGAATGTACCCTGGCTACCTTGAGTCGTGCGACATAGTAAGTCCAACACCAGACATCAGCAAGCTGCAATCTGATCAGTACCAGGGCACGCCCCGACTTGTTTCAAACTGCAAAGCAACAAAGACACCCTACAAGCATCATGGGAGAGGGAATTTCATTCAAAATAGCATACACATTCACCATTCACAAATACAAGCCCAAGACACACAAACCATTCATACTCATACTATAACCATTCAAAAGCCATTCATTCCCATTCTTCCCCAAAAAAAAACGGACTCGCACAAACAACTAATAACCAATAATGTACTAGGTGCAGTGCAAATAAAAAAAAAAGAAAAGAGTGTTTTGTCTGTTTCTTGCCAAAGCAGGGTACAATAATCAAAAGAACCACAAATCAATCCAAGGAACTACTTCGAGCCATAATCTTCAGAAATATAAGCACCATCATCATCGTCAGAGCTATCATCATCATCAGCACCCTCGCTGCCTTCTCCATCTGCATCTCCCTCCTCAGGATCCGGGACAGCAGCAGGATCGTGATAAACAACAGGACCATCCCGGAAAAGGTCGTGAGCAGTAGGAATGACAATGGTCTCAAGCTCGTGAGGATCTCTGGAGGCATCACTATCAGAACTGGAAGGGCTAGGCGGACGACGACGAGCAGTCTTGGTTCTGGGCAAATGTGTATCCGCAGCAGATATATCAGTCCGAGCCCTCTTCCTGCCAGGCAAGCTGAGTGTGGAATCACTGTCATCAGAGCTCTGAGCCATACACCTCTCCCTCAAATACCGATTGCTCCTCATCAGCTGATCAATCATGCCCATAGCTCCAGTATAATGACGAGCAAAGCCCCAGTAAACATCAGAAGAGACCTGGCACAACCAAGCAAGGGAAGAATCAGAAACCAAGGATGCAAACAGTTCAAAACAATGAAAGAAAGACAGTTACTTACAGATCGAGTGCCCTCAGGGAGATGAAAATATGGATAAATCCGGCTGGTATCAAGAGTGGCCCGCCTCACGTGGTCCCCGTCCTGAAAGTCTACAAAAGGAGGAGGTAAAGGAGCATCTGCAACATGTCCAGTAGAGGGGCCTGCAGCCTGAGTATCACGTCTCGCAACCACCTGCGGTGATCTCAGCCTCGTGGCCACATAAGCCCCATAGTCCCCGTCATCCTCAATATAATTAAAAGCAGGCTCTCCCTGGATCAAAACGGCCACGTCATCAAGCTTCCTAGGAAACCACATCTCAGCAGGAGGATCATATGGGACTCTAGCAATGCTCCCGGGGCCGTGCTGTCTATAAACCCGCTCGCCCAAATACAAAGCATCCCCGGATAAGCCCACCAGTAGCTTGCGGCACTCAGTCAGATGAAGGGCATGCTCCAGATTGACCCCAGCATATCGGTCAACCCAAGGAAATAGGGTCAGACTCCCAGGGGTCTGCCACAAACAGATAAGGGTATCATCATATGAGGCAGTCACCCGTCCCTTGGTATCTACCGTCCGAACCTTCTGTCGTGCGTCCTTCACTCAGCGCCTCATAGCAGGAAATCTAGTGGCCGGGTACGCCTCCCCTACCCGCCAAGCATAGCAACCAATAACCTCATAAGCCCAGACCCGAGAAAAGAAAGGACAAAACAAAGACAGACTGATAAGAAAAGGAGGGAACAGAAAGAAACGGTATTCGAAAAGGAGATCAGACCAAGAAGTACCTCAAAAGCTAAGTGACAGCAGTTGAAGGACATAACCTTCCCCCGGATGACATCAACAAGAGCCAGATATAACTCGGCCAATTCGGCCTCTCCCCAAGACCGGGTCCCAACAGCAGTCCAATCCCTCAGAAGCTCTAATAAAGAAAGCAGAGCCGAAGATGTGGCATTGATGAAAAACATATTCGAGAAGCCGACCCAAACAAAAGCCCTAGCTAATATCAGAGCTCTCAACCTGTCCTCCTCGGTGTCTGCCACCTCAGCTGGATAACCGGTACTCTGCTCAACCATCTGGCCATGGAGATCCCCTAGCTCGTATCCGTTCCCCTTTTTGTCCTGGGGAACAAAGTTGATCAACTCCATAAAATAGGCTTCAGTGGGAGGCTGTGGGTCATCATCCAAAACAGGCTCCTCCAAGAATAAAGGCTCATCAGTGAATGGAAGGCCGGTAATCACAGCAAGGTCATACGGTGTGACCATCGCCTCACCACAAGAAAAATGGAAGGAGTGGGTAGTCTCCCACCAGAACTCCCTGAATGCCTTCACCAGTCCAACGCTCCTCTGAGTACCTCCAACAGCCCTAGCCATCTCAAAGAATTGCCCCAACCCAGCAGCGTATACTAAGCCTTTTGGCGAATGGTCAAGCTCCTGACTGCCGGGCAGCAGATCCCACAACCGGCCAATAACCTCCGGAGAGCCCCGGGTACGCAACTCCTGCAGGTAAACACAGCGCAGGTATGAATATCCTTTCGAAAGAAAAGCATGTCAATAAATTAGTTGCATATTTCAAATTTCAAGCAGAATTAGGGTTTGATCATCCAGGCATGCATTCATAACTCCTAGATAACTCAAAGTATGCAAGAAATTCATGAACCCAGCAGAGAGAACAAATTCGATCATTTTGGCACAAAATCCGACTTTTCATTACAGCAAAAAGGCAAGGGTTACAAAATTACCTTCGTTTTCTTCTCCGGCGCCGAAGTGTGCTCTTTAAGATGCGGATAAAAATCTCCCCTCACAGTTTGGGGGACGAAGGGCCGTTGATTCCTTAATGCATTCTTTCTCCGAGCTGCTAGCTGAGCTTGGGAAGGACCCTTCTTCATGGGTCTTTCTAGGAGGCATGTTGACAAGCCAAGAACAAAATCAAGCCCTAGAATCGATTGATTATACTGGAAATTGAACAGGGGGATGCTTTCTCCTCGCAAAACCGTCCACCTCCCTCCAACAATGTGTTTCAAAAATGAAGCCTGTTCGCCTTTATGAGGGACTGTTCACTGGCTTTAAATAGCCGCGCGACAGAACGTTCCCCATGGCCCAATTTTCAAAAATGCCCCTGTAATCTGATGATCTGCAATGTAAACCCTGACGGCATGCTCTGTAGACTCCCTTGCAGGTACAATGATCAACTGAGTCTCACAAAACCTCGAAGACTGGCCCTCAAGCCAAACTGAAAAAAAAAGGAGAGAAGAACACAAAAGCCCGTATCTGTGATAGCCTCCCAAGCAGAGCCCAACAGAATCAACGGCCCCGAACCAAAAGAAAGAAGCCGACTCCCCATAAATGCAGAGTCCCCGGCTTACCGAACCAAAAGAAAGAAGCCAACTCCCCAGAAATGCAGAGTCCCCGGCTTACCAAGCGAGAAAGAAGATAACTCCCCAGACAAAAGCAGAGTCCCCAGCTTCCCAAGCAAAGCTAAGGGCACAAAAGAAAAGACGAATAATCAGCAAAGACAGTCCAGCAACAAGACCGACAAAAGAACAACAAAGAGTAGAAACGGAAGTAGCATGAGACCCTCCGGCAGATACAACTCGTCAGCAGCAGTAGTGTGAGACCCTCCGGCAACTACCCTGCATCAACAAAGTGGTATGAGACCCTCCGGCATCCACAAAAGACCCGTTGCAGCATGAGACCCTCCGGCAGCTACAACTCGTCAGCAGCAGTAGTGTGAGACCCTCCGGCAACTACCCTGCACCAACAAAGTGGTATGAGACCCTCCGGCATCCACAAAAGACCCGTTGCAGCATGAGACCCTCCGGCAGCTACAACTCGTCAACAGCAGTAGTGTGAGACCCTCCGGCAACTACCCTACACCAACAAAGTGGTATGAGACCCTCCGGCATCCACAAAAGACCCGTTGCAGCGTGAGACCCTCCGGCAGCTACAACTCGTCAACAGCGATAGCATGAGACCCTCCGGCAGCTACTCGCAAATACCAGTTGCAGCATGAGACCCTCCGGCAGCTACAACCTGGCACCAAAGGCAGCTACTAGCCAACCGCAGTAGTACCGACCCCTCAAGAAGTCACAGGTAAGCACAGCAAAGGTATGAAGACACATCTCTACTCCTTTCTTGCTTGTGGTTAGTCTTGATATTTCCGAACTACGATTTGGCTAGATTCCCTTCTTAAGGGATACGTAGGAATCCTTTCTCAGAAAGGTCCAGCCATTAGACTCCCCGATTCACCCTCTAACCCATTACCTTATCCCTTATGCTTATTGGGATTGGGTCTTATTTTATCGACAACCCAACTTTTTCCAAAAGTGACGTTGCCGAGGGGCTCTGTAAGTACGCCAATCCAATTCGCAACCTTTTAGATGCATTTTAACGTAATAAAATTGCATTAAAGGCGCATTTTGGTAAATTCCCGGCCTGTCCCGAGACTTTCGGAAACGTTTCATAAGTTTCCCGCGAAGGAAGTACCTTTTGGTACCTTACTCATGCCCAGGGACCTGTTGGGAATAAACCTTTTTAGACCTTTTGGGTATTTAGGCATGAATGTTCCAGAAACTAGTTTTAGCGCCAAAAACGGTTGAGGCCACCTTGTGTCACGCGACAAGTCGAGGCATGGAAAGTGGTTGCGTATAGTCGTGCGACTGCAGCCTATAAATAAGACCCTCCCCTTCTCATAAAGGGATCCCAACTTCAGCCTACTGTTACTCTGCAGAAATTGCATCGTAACGAACCTCCCAAACACAATTCCCTCTCTCTCCTACCTCCAACCTAACCAATTCCCTCTAATCCAAACCCCCTCTCTAACCAAGCTACTTGAACCCCTTTGCACCAACTTTCTCAGGATCTTAAGACCAGTAGCTGTGAATTGAAGGGTTCTGTATCTAACTTGATACAGGATTCGTGGAAGCATCAAGGGTAACGAATTTCAAACTCTCTCCTCTCTTCCTTCTTATTCAATCCTTCATAATTTCATTGTCTACTTCTGTTAGGATTCAGTAATTAGACTCCATCTGTCTAGATTACTGAATCCCAATCGCAATCACTCTGTTTAAGTCGTTTGATCGGTGTAATTGAATTGCTCTTGTTGAATACTTGCTTGAATTTGGTGTTCAAACCCCAAGGGGGTGTAGATCTACCCATATCCACACTCCCGGGGTCGATTTGTTGTTATTTCTGTATTTAGTATATAATTTGGTTAATCAATTGGATCTGTATTAGTTATTATTGATTCTGGTGTTCATTGTGTAAGTTTCTGCAGATGGTCTATGTATGTCACGTGACACATTGTTCCAAGGTGATCCTGTGTCACGCGACATATATGGTCACTGAAATCATGTGTCATGCGACATACCGTGACCTATTTGCAGAAACCCTTTTCAGTTGTAATCTGTTTTAGATTGTTGTAGCAGGGATGTGGCCTCCCTAAATAATGGGTTCACGAGTTGTAAATCTTAATTCATATTAATAAGATGCATGTTTACCACACTTGTTCATTGTCAACACTTGCACACACTTTGGATTTTGCTTGGATGTTTAATTGAAAGACTCGTCTACGGACGAGGCGTTTTGGGTGAACTCTCGGTTCTTCCCAACACGTAACCTGACCCCCGAACCCGTGTTTTCTCTCTAAAAAGGTTTTCAATGTTTCCTCTCAAAAATGGCGTGGCGACTCCTTTACTTTCATCATTTCAAAATTACCAAAAATTTCGGGCGAGCGCACATTCACGGGGGCTGGCTGTCTTGAACTGGATTGCTGTTGAGGCATCCCAAACTGCTGGGGTGGAGAAGTTCCAAACTGATCCATAGTTGACTATTGTCCCAAACCCAACTTAGAAGTCATACCAAGCTGATGTAACTGAGAAGCCCCTGACTGATCTGTGCCGAACTGCTTAGGCATACCAAACTGCTGCGACATATCGAGCTGACCCCGACTGCGTTAACGCACACCATACTGGCTCAAATCGGACTGAAGCCATTTTTTCCCCCAAACGATTGTCCCAGACCGAACTGTGAATGTATACCAGACTGAAGCTGAGAGTATGGCTGATTCATAGGCTGAGAAGAGTGTGGCCCGGTGGAGGTTCCATATAGGGAAGGTGGTGGCATCCGGTGGTAGTTTATCTGACTAAGAGAGGGGTGGGGATCCTCTTCCTCTTCTATCATGAAGGTCCCATCGGGGTTGAGGGCAATCATCAAACCAAGATTCCTAACACCTTCCAAAAATGATCATTGAAACCTCATTCTGATTGGTACAAGGAGTTTTATGGACTCGGATTCCAACGTTTGCCATAAAATCATAATGAATCCCTAGTTCTGGTTAAAATTCCATCCTCAACCTTGGACCTCAAGGAACTGCACTTGACAATCCCATGACCAGTATGGCGATCAAATATCCCTTTGCTTGGCGAAGACCTGGTCTGAAGAAATGTCTTGGCGAAGTCTCGATTTTGAAGAAGGGACTTGGTAAAGCCTCAGTCTCATGGTTGTACATCTGACATGAGCAAAACTTCAACCTGATTGTAAAGTGGTCTTGAAATGAATCTGATAAAAATTCAATCCATCTCGTAGCAAAGTAGAGGAACCAACGTGGACCCGGAAAGACCAGAGAAGCCCCACTCTAAAGAAATGACTTGACAAAAGTCCCATCTTAAAGAGTCCAATGCAGCTCTGATGCAAATTGAATTGTCATATAGCAAAAGAGGCAACCCATCCTTCTATATTTACTTTATTATTTTCTTTAGTCAATTAGTCAACCAGAAGAAAATGTAAAAGAAAGAAAATTTAGAAATGTATACATGTGGGGGCATATTTTCAAAAAGTGGGGACGAATCCCCGATTCGTATTATTTGATGGTCTCATTTGATGAAGGCACAAAAGAACTCGCTTTGGGTTTGACTCTTTTGAGAGAGCATAAGTGTAGAAAGGTTTTTAAAAGTGTATGGAAGCCCCTGCTGAAAGAAAATCGGTGTTTAGCTCTATTTTTCCTATAATGTAGAAAAAGAAGACTTGTCGAGACATCTGAAAACATGTTTTATTCAAATGATCACAAGATTGCTTAAAACCCTTTATTAATGTTCGGGTTATTCAACCCCTAATCTCGATATGAACAAACATTTAGATTAATTATGAGGAGAAAATCAACTGATACCAAGAGTCGAAGTTGGCGAATGATGAAGAGAGATTGCGTATAGGAGAGGCCAAATGCCTCAAGCAAGGAAAGTCACTGAAGATGTAGAAGAATTAACAAAAGTCTTAAGGCCCTCAAGATTAAGGAATGTATATACAAAATATACTGAGATTTTCTCAGATAGCAAAAAGAGAGTAAATTACTGTAATGAAAAGGTTGTAGTAATATCCAATTTCTCAAATGTAATAACTCCTAATGAACTGGAGAACATAGCTACAAATGAAGCAAGCTTCCTAGATGGAAAACTCAAAGTTTCAGAGCAAACAAGAAGACAATGGTGCTTGGTATCCCCACCAGACCACATGTGCGATTATTGCATCAACAATAGTCAAGAAAGGCGGAAAGCTAGAGATAATGACTCAAATTCCACTGACTCGTTCTATGGAGAAGAGATGTAGACAGATTTGTCACAAAGCGTCGGCTGAAGATAATCTTTATGATAAAGAAATGTAAAGAATTGTAAGAGGCCTACGTACCCACTTTTTCTTTTAGACCTACGAGTCTACTTTTACTTTCCTGTCGGGCATCTTATCTTGCCTTTTATTTTGTGTTTAAGTCCGTAGCTTGAAATCCGCCGTCCTTCACTTATAAAAGGAGGCTTTGTAGATTGTATTAGGGGAGCGAAAATGAATTGAGAAGTTTTTCTCTTAAACATCGTTGTTCAAGTGTTAGAAAGTTTTCTACACATAAAAAAGTGAGAAGTGCAATCCGCGGGCAGTCATATACTGTGGCAAAGAGGCAATTCGAAGTTTTACAATTATCCAAACCTACCCAGGTAATCTACTTATCTAAAAATGCTTTGGACAAATAGAAATCTAAATAATATAGAATATCTTAATTATTTGATAAAAAGTATGTATGATACTGAAGAAATTATAATTAAATATAATACTAGTCCGCTTGCTATGCAACTCATAATTTATAATTTTGAAGAATATCTTCAATATGAAGGAATATATGTAAATCAAAGGAAAATAGCCAGGAGATATCTAAGGAAATCTGTCCAGATCCTAAAGAAACATCTACCTCCTGGAATGAAGATCTCTACGAAATATCTTTCTTACTTATTATAAAGATTTTATCTATAGCTTTTGTTTTACTTATCTTTTGTAAAATACATTGTCTGTAAAATGTGTTCTTGGAAACATTTTCACCCAAATAATATAGAATACTTAGAATTTATGAGAAAATATATGAAGGTTAACATTTATCTTACTGAGAAGTATGGATTTAGTGAACATATGACTAGATCAATTATTAAAAAATTTGAAGAATATATATCATGCGATTGCGTTTATATCCACCAAAAAAGAGAAGCTAGGAGTTTTCTTCAACAAACCAAACAATTCTATAACAAATATTCCCAAACAGATTAAAATATTTTATGAAAAATAATAAAAACAAGCTTCGAAGTGAACTTCGTAACAAAAATTATAAAGAAAGTCGTAAGAAATATAAGTCAAAAAATTATGGTATCAGAGCCTGTACCCTCGCCGGTATAAGATCTATGTCTGAATTAGAGATTAATATTAATAGCTCTCCTGAGCAAGAAAATTATGAACAACTATTTGATGAAGAAGGCTTTTATGGCCAAGAAATAACCTTAGATGAAACACTTCTCCATCAAATAGAAAAAACCGAGCTTAATCTCTTACCCTCTGAAGTATTTAAGAAAAGAAATATAATTTCAAAGTTCTTAAAGCCGAGAAAAAATACATGCATATCCTGCATCAGTACTAGAGAATATCCTCTAGATATAAAAGACACAAATGGATTAATTGAAATTCCTCTCTTTAATAAGCAAGAAATAGATAAGAAAATCTTATCTTTAAGTAATCAAGAAGAAAGAAAGTCCATAGGATTTATCCACATTGGAACAATAAAAATAATGATAAAATCCACCTTTAATACAGGGATAGACTCTCTCCTTAAAAATAGCTCTTCTTGACAGAAGAATAAGAAACCCCAGTGAAGCAATATTCGGAGGAATACAAGGAAATCTTGCTTATGGAAAGATAATGTTTACCTGTAGTCCGAACATAGGAGTTTCCTTAAAAGATAAAGAAATAAATCAAATCTTATGTCTTGCGCATAAATTTGAAAGAAATGACCTAATGAAACAAGAAAATCACCCTTATACAATAACCTATAAAATAGGGTATACCTTGTCAAACTCTCATCACAGTATGGAATTTAAAACAAATAAAAGAATAGAGATAAACGATCTCTTTAAAAACATAGGGAAAATATCAGCCATGTCTAATAAGGAATTAACTCCTTTATTAGATACTTGGACTATGAATTTGAATAACACAAATAGAAAAATACTTGGACAAAGCTCAAAATTAATAATCCAAGATGAGCAAGAAAGAGAAGAACCAAGTAAGAGATCTTTCTATAGAGTTCTTAGCCGAAAGTATGGCCTACCATCTACAGATGATTTATATACTGTATCAAGAAGAATAAATATAGCTGCTAATCAATTAGATGTCTAGTCATAATGAATATCCTCATATATATTATAAGAAAAAATACCTAGGATTACAAATACAAAATGTATCCAGAGGAGATCCTAATTATCTTTTTACAGGAGGAAAAGGCATCGAGGGATGCATTAAGCAATTAAACAATATAAATGCAGTAGTTGGAAATATGCACATTATGTGCAATTTCATTTGCAAAACTCTAGGAATAAATACACCCTTTTATAAAGAAAACTTTGAAGAGATTATTACCGAAAAACAACTACAAATAGCCCTACTAACTGAAAAAGAAAAAACAGAACTGTCTCAAATAAAAGAAAGGATGGAATCCCTAGAACAAAAAATAATAAATCTTGAAAGAAAAATTGAGATACTAAATCATATATCGGAAACTATTATAAGAATAGATGGAAAAGTCTAAATGTCACAAGGAAAGATAGACAAAGTATACGAAGAAGTAATAAAAATAGAAGATTGATTAGGACAATTGGAAAATAATCAAAGAATTCATTTTGAACAATATATTGAAAAAGCCTCAGCTTCCATTATAGCTGAATTAAAAAGACAAATATCTCAATTAATGGAAAAAATCGAAAAACCTGAATATAACCAAGAAATCATTGATTTATTAAAACAAGATAAAGGGAAGAAAAAAGAAGATGAAATAAAAAAGGATTACGATAAGAAAATTCTTCAACTAGGATGGCATCCAGAAAATCTTAAGATAAAAGAAAACTCATTCTACTTAAAGAAAAATGATAAAGAACAAACTTGAAAAATATTTTGAGAACACAAGAAGTTCTGAATATATGGACCAGGTTGTCCAAATGCTAAGTCTTACTGACACAGAAATAGAAAACCTAGGAGAAGAAAAATTAAATATTATCGTAGCTAAACCCTTTGATAATTATAAAATAAATCTTAAGGAGGAAGAAATGGGAGAAACCTCGTATGAAGAGACGAGAAGAAAGAACCACCAAAATCCCTTTAGAGCCGGAGACCATAAAGGATATCATGGGAAGATCTCAAAGATTCACTCAATATAATATTCCGTAAGAATATCAACCAATTAGGAAAATTAGCCGAGTAATATTAATCTCAATCTAGATTGTATTATAAATAGAGATCAATTAATCGAAGAATGGGATAATGAAATGAGATTAATAATTAAGACAGATGAGAATCTGATTAATGATTTTGATCTAATATATACTCTTGCTAAGTGCAAAACATCCGGAAACGTTAGGCTTTTGCTAGAACAATTAAATGTATCTCTCTTTACTAATGGTACAGGAGAAGATTTTCTAACCCACCTCACAAATGTAATATATACGGTCTTCGTAGGAAAAACTACTTAACCCAAGGAACCGAAGAAAAATTAAAAAGTCAAGAAGCTAGAAAAAGGTTAGTTAACCTAAAAATATGTGACTTATGTAAGTTAGAAAACTTCTACCGTGATTACGAAAACATTTATTAGAAATACCTATGGAAGAATGGGCCAAGTTTGTTGAGGACTTTATAAGAAAAATACCTTTTGCAGAAAAGAAGTACTACCTGAATATTTACAAGCAAATGATATAATGAAAGGTAGCCTAGCATACGCAAAATTACTTGTAAACAAATTCATGGAAAAACATTATGAAGAAATAAAAATAAAGAAAGCTATGAAAAGCACATTCAATAAATGTTGTTCGAACTTTCCTCATCCTAGTAATATGTATGGTTGTGAGGGAAAAACCAACAAATATAAAAACAAGTACAAGAAAATAAAAAGAAAATATAGACTTAAAAAGCCAAAAAGATGGAATAACTCTTATAAAAATAAGAGACCTTATAAGAAGTTCTTTAAAAAGAATCCAAGGTACCAAAAGAAAGATCTTGAACAAAAACCTCAAACAAAAGATGACCCAAAAGTTGATGACAAAAGTAAGTTTTGTCCACAGGGAAAAACTACATGTCGTTGCTGGATTTGCAATGAAATAGGACATTATGCCAGAGATTGTAAAAATAATAATAGTTATAACAAAGTTCTAGAGGAACTACAAAAATATGAATTAGAACCCCTATTTAGTGATGAAGAAATCTCCGAAGGAGAAGAAGTCTGGGAACTAACGTCAGAAGATGATGAATCTGAGACAGAGGATTCAGAATAACTTGTCAAGTCAAATTATCCCTTGGGAAGAAGAAGAGGAAGATAATACCATCTGGGAAACAGAAAAGAATTGCATTCTAGATAATACTAATGATAATATTATGTCCTTAGGAAAAACAAATCCAAATAGTATTTATATAAAAGGATGATTGACGCTACTCAAAGAGGGATGCATATTATATATATTGGGTGTGCATGCACCCTTTAAGTTATTGTAGTATAGTGACAAGTATTTTTGAAAGTGAAACCGCTCCTCCAACTCTTTTGGAATTGATGTTGATGAGCCCGGATCTACTGGACCGGGCCCGCGCTCGGTCTAGTCCAAGGAACCAGTGACGTGGCAGTTCCTAGACCGCTGGAGGGAAGGCCGCGGACAAATAGGCCCTTGTGGTCAAGATCGCGTCCCTCCTCGCATCGTCCCCATCGAGGACCATTGGGACCCTGTTCGCTGGATCCGTGCCCGCATAAGTCATGACCGCATCAACCGTGCTCGCGTCATATATATCTTTGACCGCGGGCACAACGTTGACCGCGGGCACATATCTGCTTCCCGGTTAATGTCAAGCCTTACTGAGCAAGTTAGCTCACTGGCTCTGACAGGCCACTTGCCGGCTCCCCCATAACGCATTCAATGCGGCTCAGTCCGGCGCCTACTATTCCATTTAATGCACTGAGCCGGCTACACGGCTCATGTCACTTTCAGCCATGTCCCCTGGACAGTCAATGTTCCCTCCCTGACAGGACCAATTAGCTGCGGACACGTGTAGCTGGTCAAATACCAAAGTGCCCCCTAGGGCTGATCTCATTGCTTACGTCAACTAAGCACCGCCTCATTGCCTATAAATAGAAGGCCTTTACCCCCTTGGGCAAGGTAAGTTCGAGAGAGAATTGAGTAAGCCATATTACTCTAACCCCTAAACATACACACACTCCGAGGTATTCAAAGCCTTATTATCTCAGTATTCTTACTCTCACACCCGAGGGCCTGAGTTGGAGTAACATCCAACTTTGACCTTAACGGTGCTTGTTTGTGTTGTGATCTAGGTACATTAAACCACCAAATATATCCTAGCCAGATATCCTGAACCGCTCCTGACCCCAAAAGCTGTGGCGTCATCAGTGGTTCCATTGCCGGGAATCGACTTTCTTTCGTTTTCTCGTTAAAAATCTTTTGTTTTCAAGGCACCTCACGTGTCCTAAACAAATTCAGTGCCGAAAGGCTCTTCTTTTTTCCATCATCTCCTTTCCAGAACATGGCTAGAATATTGGAAAATGCTGGTCACTTGACCCTAGAGGAGGACGATCAAGCCTCACCCTCCGTCATTAATAAAGGCAAGGCTCCAAACTCAGTTTTCAATAGAATGGGGGCACGTTCCCAGCCACCAAACACCCTCTCTCCTGGTCAAAGGGCCATACACCAACTCACCGACCAAATACGTGCTGAAAAAGCACAGGCCCTCCTAAACAAGAGCCCAAAAACTCCTCAACCTCCCCCAAGAAACACCACCATGAACACTCCTCTCTCCCCAGAGCAGATAGTAAGGAGACAAGAAATTCTGGATTCCAAATCCAAGCTGGTCGCTGAGGCCATGGCAATTGCTGACCAACAACTGGAGATGTTCGAAATAGAGGCCAATGGAGGGCTACAGCTCCCACAAGGGTCCATAAGGTTCTCCCAACGAGCTCCCGCTCACTCACTTGCTAGTCAAGCGGTGGGGGCAAAAAGGGCTGAACCAACCCTTGAACGCGGACAGCCGGCTAAGCGCAGCGTGGTACATGTCGAGGACAGCGAGGAAATTGGAGAGGAGGCACAGTCAAACCAACGTGCGAGGCCCCAAGCATTACCCTTGGCTCCGGCCAAGGGGAAGGCCGTGGCTCCACGAGCTAAGAAGCAGAAGGTTGACAGCCAGAACCCTGAGTTCGTTGATTTCATGCAGAAGATGTGGGAAACCCATCAGAAGGCCGCTCAGAAATGTGGTCGCACTATGGATGCCTTCAGCGACAAGATCGCCCGGGCACCCATTCAGAAGGGGAAGCCCCCCCAGATGGATACATACGATGGATCCAAGAATGCGAGGAGCCACATGGGTAGATTTGAGGGCCAGATGGCATTGTTCTCCGAGGACGAGTCCGTGATGTGCAAGGCTCTAGCTGCCACATTCACGGGCAAGGCCCTATCCTGGATGCTGGCACTTAAACCCCGCTCCATCAACTCTTTCAATCACTTCAGGAACATTTTCCTCAATGCCTTTGCTTGAGCAGTGTGCCCGCTAGACCAAAGACAGATCTTGTCCGTGTCATGCAGGCCGCCACTGAATCCACAAAAGATTACATTGCTCGCTTCAGAAAGGTCAGCGAGGAGATAGTAGATCTGGAAGAGGGGGATAGAGGCTAACCCAGAAAAAATCCAATCCCTATTGGACATGAAACCTCCTGCTTGCGTTAAAGATGTTCAAAAACTCAATGGCCGCATCACAGCACTTGGCCGCTTCATCTCGCGGTCGGCGAGAGATGCCTCCCTTCTTCAAAACTCTCAAAGGGGGAAGAGAGCTGATGAATTTACATGGAGCACCGAGTGCCATCAGCTTTTGAAGAGGTCAAAACATACCTCGGGCAGCCCCCTCTATCGAGCGGCCCGGTCTCCGGAAGAGCTTTTTCTTTCTAGCAAGCATCGATCCGCAAGAGCCGCCGTTCTTGTAAGGGAGGAGAATAACTCCCAAAAACCAGTTTATTATGTAAGTAAGGCACTGTCCGCCGTAGAAGGGCGTTATCTTAATATAGAAAAGTTAGCTTACGCCTTGCTTGTATCCGCTCGAAAATTAAGAGCCTACTTTTCTCGCACATCCTATAACTCGTATCGACCGAGGCTCCGCTTAGAAAGGTTTTACACAAACCGTAGTCTTCGGGAGAATGCTAGCTTGGTCTATAGAGCTCACCGAGTTCCGCATCACCTACTCCCCGAGAAAGACAATCAAAGCGCAAGCCTTAGTTGATTTTGTAGTAGAATCATCATTCAAGTTAGCGGACAAAGCAACCTCGGAAAAGAAAGCGAGCGTAATCGAAGATAACCCGTAAAGCTCGAGCACCGAAACTATGCAACCAAAGGAGCGCCCTAAGAAATATGGACTTTATTCGTGGACGGCTCAGCGAGCAAGTTAATAAGTGGAGCGGGCATACTTCTGATCGCACCCTGCGGGGAGACATTTAAGAGGGCCTTAAGGTTCAAATTCGAAGCATCAAACAATCAGGCTGAGTATGAAGCGATCATAGCAGGCATGGAATTAGCAAGAGACTTGGGAATGCAAAACATAGAGATCAACAGTGATTCTCAGCTCATAGTTAATCAAATTAAGGGGGAGTATGATACTATCAACCCAGTGCTAACTCAGTACTGCGGGCTTGCAAAAACCCTCATCAAAAAGTTTACCTACTATGAGCTAAACCAAGTCATGAGAGAGGACAATATGGAAGCAGACCTCCTCTCCAGAATAACGTATCCAAGAAATTGATAAATTAGAGGCAGACCGCGATTGAGTTCATAGAGAGACTCGCTATAGATCGGATTCGCATAAACAATATTGAGGATCAAGTAAGGGATCGGGTAGATGAAATGAAGGATTACATCGAGAAGCGCACCCTCCCCGAGGATCCAGAAAGGCTAGAGCCATCGCAGCGGTGTCCGCGAAATATCTCGTCCTCGATGGGGTACTCTTTCGCGATCATTCACCAAGCCTTTACTCGTATGCGTCAAAACTCACATGGTCACCAACTTACTCTACGAGGTCCATGAAGGAGTTTGTGGCGGACATCCAGGTGCTCGCATCCTCTCAGACAAGGTCAAGTTTCAAGGATTCTTTTGGCCCACGATGAGAAGGGATGCACAAGAGTATGTGAGAAAGTGTGATAAGTGACAAAGATTTGCAGACATCCCCAGACTACCATCAACAGAGCAGACTTTGGTTGTACCATCGTGGCCGTTTGATACGTGGGGGATTGATCTCATTGGACCATTTCCAACCGGCCGAGGGAACATTAAGTATCTTTGTGGTGGCCGTGGATTATTTTACCAAGTGGACGAAGCAAAGGGCTTAGCCACTATTTCCGAGGATAACACCATCAGTTTTGTCCACGACCACATCTATTGCCGATTTGGGGTTCCCCGAGCAATAATTTCAGATAATGGAACCCAGTTCTCCGCGAAATTCACTGCTGAATGTGTGAGAATGAAGGTGCAACACCGTAAGTCCGCAGTTGCCTATCCTCAGGGAAATGGCCAAGCTGAGGCCGCGAACAAGCTAGTCCTCACCGCCCTAAAGAAAAACTTGGAGGGACGAGGAGGACGTTGGTTGGACGAGCTCCAGATTGCATTATGGGTTGTCCGCACCACAATAAGAAATTCAACAGGAGAAACCTCCTTCTCGCTCACGTATGGGTCAGAGGCAATGGCTCCAGTAGAGGTAGCCCTACCTTCGTACAGAGTCACCTACTTCGATGAGTCTCAAAATGAGACAAACAGAAGGTGTGACCTGGACAATCTCGAGGAAAAGAGAATACGGACAAATGAAAAAATGGTGAACTACAAGCAGAAAGCAAAGAAACACCATGACAAGAGAGTAAATAAGAGGAGTTTTTCAGTTGGAGACTGGGTACTCAGAAGCGTAGAGGTCCAAGGGACCCAACCTGGTTTCAACAAGCTGTCCCCGAAATGGGAAGGTCCATATGAGGTCACAAAGATAGTCAAAGAGGGTACCTACATATTGCGACCAAAAGAGGGAGAAGAGCTTAAGCACGCTTGGAACAGCGACCACCTTAAGAGATACTTCTTTTAAAGTCTTTGTAATTTTTTGGAAGGAGTATAGACTGTGTATATAAAGGAAGTTATCATCATGTTTCATCATATTTTGATGCAAAAAACCTATTCCCACCAAATTTCAAAAGCTAAAGTGGATGCCCGCAAGCGGATGCCAAGATGCGTACAAAGATCCATTACGATCCGTACCTACCGATGCGCAACGATCTTTAGGGTTCGCACGCCTATATGAGTACAAAGATCCGTTACGATCCGTGCTCGTATCGCGGGAGGATACACCGCCCGCCCGCGTGACGCCACCAGAATAAGTGGATATAGATGCAAGCGAGGACAAAGGCCAAGGCCCTTGTCCCCGACTAAATGCGCGAAGGCCTTAGGTGGCCGTTACTCGTATGCCGGTATGTAACAAAGGCCAACATATAAGCCCGTTACCAGATCGCGAAGGAGACCCTCACACAAAAATCCAAGTGATTTTGAATAAAGGGTCAAAAAAGCGTGAACCACCGTTAGTGGATACAGATGCCAGTAGGTTAAAGGGCCGCTATGCTAAATATGCTCCTACCTACTGTTGCGCGGACTATAGCTTCACGGCCACACTCTGCATGCCCTCTGAAGGTAGCTTGCCTTGGTTGCCTTTGACTTATACCACGGCTCGCAAAGCTGGGAATAAGTGTAAATGGACGACAGAGATCAAACGCGTTTTAACAAAGCCAAATAGACGAACTGGGGTCAAGACCCCTAACTTTGCCACAAGGCTAAAACAAATACGGTCGCAGATGAATAAGGCTGACTCTCACGAAAAATCCAAGTGATTTTGAATAAAGAGTTAGGAAAACTCAAAAAATGCGGGCAAAGGGCCTATTAAGCTTTTGACCGCAGAAAGAGAGTATAAAGTTTAATTACAAGTCAAAAAAGCTAGAGAAAGAGCAAGAAGACAAGTATTAAGGTACTTCAAAATTGCGAGCACTCAAAGCAGCCTACAAGACAAGTAATTAAAAAGAATAGTTACAGTTTGAAAAATGGTTCTATTACTGAGAAATAATTACCAGGATCCTACAAGCTATTACAGAAGGGAAAAAGTAAAAAATCCTAAACTATAGGAGCTTGGTCCTTGGCTGCATCTGCAGTCTCCCTGGCCGCACTATCTGTGCCCGCTTCTGAAATTGGAGTTGGGGAAGGAAGACGGGTCATCAGAATCTCTGTTATAGGTTCAGAGATGGGCTCGCAGAGGCCGGAGCAGAGCCGCCCACGAGGGAAAGAGATCTCCTATGGCAGGCCCATTTGGAAGAACCTTAGCCAAGGCATCCCCCAATGATATAGGGTTCTCCCCGAATCGCAGTTCATCCAAATCGGCGATCAGGCTAAGAGCCGTCACTTCTGCCACAGGAGGCAAAGAGGCCGCGGCGGACAGCTCCAAACCTTTGACCTCGTCCTCGGACAAGGGAACTAATGCATGCCCGGGCAAGCATTCATCATCCGTAGCAACAAGCGAGCCAATCAAGGCCAACTCCTGCACGGTGAACTTGCCCGTGGCCGCAAAATTCCTTATTTGTGTCCGGACCCCAGCCTCGTACTGAGCCAGGTTTTCAACGAGCGCCCTTGAAAGCTTGGGAGTTCTTGTATTCCTCCACAGCCTTCCTTGCGGACATCGTCGAGGGCGGACTTCCCTCCGCCTCCATCCTTTTGTAGGGGAGCGGCTCATCGGACACTCTCGTCCACCTTCTTCCCCAAAGCCTCCAGATCAGCCTTGGCAAGATCCACGGCTGGCCGTGAGCTCTTTATTCCTGGGCTCCCACTCGTTCTTGTGCCCGCGGAGCTCATACCGCTGACCCCTTATCCTCTCAAGGTCCTTCTCGAGCCGGGTCACCCTCTCCCCGGAAGCCCCGCAAATCGGTCTCCTTCTCGAGTGAATGCCTTTTCCTTGTCCTCCAAACAGGAGTTCAAGGTCCCAATTCTTGTTTGAGCCTCATCCAGCCTCCCGAAGTTTGGCCGCCAAGATGGAAGTTTTGTTCTCCACCTCGGCGGTCGAGTGTCACAGCCTTTCCCGCAGCCGCAAAGACCTTATTACTCACTGCGGGCACGAGAGATCAAAAAGTTATACAAAGGAAAGAAATTGTGAAGCCAAAAGATTAGATCAAGCGAGCATCTACCTCGGCCGAGCGAGGCCTATATCCCCCACTGGGCGTAGGCATTCTCCTCAACAACTATGCCTTTATAGAAGTCCGGAGAGTATAGGCGGTTCGCCAGCCCGATCCCCACTGAGAGGCATCGCGCAGTTCCGGGCATAGATATCCACCCCGGTGATGGGAGTCACCTCGGACAACCTCTTCCTAACCGCCAGAGTCTCCTCGCGAGTAGTCAAGGAGGCCACTGGATAAGCAGCCGAGCAGAGTGTGCCCCCAGCGGGGGGAGAAGAAGCTGAGGCCACAGTAGGGGCAGTCGTAGTCCGAGGAGGAACATCCCCGACCTTGTGCAGCTTCCTTTGTCCCTGTCCCAGCTCTCCATCCCTCTCATTTCTCTTCCGAGAATCCATTTGATGGCCGGAAGGAATGGTGCAACCAGGGGGAGAGCGGGAGCCTATAGTGCTAGATGGAGGAGGACCCCTGGGGGGTGGAGGCAGATTCCCCGTAGTAGGGATAGTCTTGGGAAGGCTCAGAGGATCCCCCGTCTTTCTGCTGACAACGGGCACCGTCTTATCCTTGGTGGGGACCCCACCCATCTCAGTCTGCCTCTTCGCAGCAGCATCCCTGATAGCTTGTTTGTTCTTGGCCTTCAACTGAGCAGCATTCAAAGGGGCCATCAGAAATTGTATTCTTCTGGATCTACTCTAGAGGGAAGGAGAAAAGGTTAGAATGCAGTCCAAAAAATCAAAGACAAAAATAAATTGGCAAACAGTTATATGAAAAAAGTTAGAGACCGATAAGTTCGGGAGGATCGCACTCGCCGCCCAAAGATGCGTGTCTTACAATCCGCCTCAAATTGGTAGTGCTCGTGCACCCTCCAATCGTGGTCACGAGGCAACGACTCTATCTCTACTGGGGCATGTGAGGCGCCCTCTCGCGAGGAGCCACCCCGAGTAGATCAAAAGAGGCTCATCTACAACTATTGTGCCCACGTCATAAACGGGCTCCTCCCCGCTATCCAAATAAAGGGCCGTATGCCTCTCTACGGCAAATGCGCATAGCATCGGCAGAGGACGGGTCCTGGATAATCGCTAGAGGACACCTTCATCGGGATCGACTCGAGGCTTGGAAAAGGGCCATCCAAACCTAGACTCAATGACCAAGATATCCTTCGATTCCATTGGTCAAACTTGTTCGAGGGGGAGAGAAGGTCTTGGTAGAGAAATTCCTAGCCTTCAAACCCGTAATACTCCGGCTGATTTGGTTTTGGTAGTAGGCATAAAGCCCGGCCAGGGTGGGTTCATAGCCCACGAATCTGCAAACAGCTATGAAAGAAACAATGGCCCTGATGGCATTGGGAGTCAGGTTCATGGGGAGGCAAATTGAACTCCAGAATTCATAGTAGAAAGGATCCAAGGGCAGCCTCGTGCCATTCTCAAATTGAGCACCATAAAAAACTAAGGCCCTATTATCCTCGCGGACATCGCCATCGTCTCCCGCCTCAACTTATCCTTCCCTTTATCTAACGTGCCCAAGGGTGCGGACACGATAGGCCTTGCGGTCAACATTGTACACTTCATACATATCCTCCTCCCAGTTGAGGATAGCCACTTCCTTGGCTTTCTTACTGCGGCCACGGCCAGGGTTCGCCTCAACAGCTGGCCGTTTGCCTTTATTGCGGGCAGTGGCCTCGCCTACCTCCTCCTGAGTCGTGGTCGAAAAGGCATCCACAATGTTCGTGGTCTCAAGCTCTTCTTGGAGGTCCCCGCAGCTCTCCCGTCCTCAACCTCGCGGTCATCCTCCTCGATCTCCGAGCTCGTCGAGCCAAAGAGACCGGTGTCATCAACCCGGACAGAGGTTACCTCAGTTCATTCCCCCACCTCCTGGCCACTTGGAAATTCAGTAGGCTCCAACTCCTCGCTACCGCTCGTATCAATTGGGTTAGCAGCCCCAGTGGCCGCGGTCACAACGTTGGGAAAACCGTCCTTAGGGCGTAACATCTAAAGGGTCATTCAGTCCATGCCGGTGCCCGCGCATCATTGGTTTGTTCAGATCCATCGGCTCACACTTTTCCCTGGGCCACAAATTACTTCGGGACGCGAATCGCTCTCCTCACTAATTCAACGGCGTTCGTAGCCGAGCCTCTCTCGCGGGAAACCCGCACAAAACCCCCATTACAAAATTTCTTAGCCTACTGGTATTCCCCAACACCAAAACTTCACCGTTCCTTTTCGTGCGTTTATCCTTGGCCTCCCACAACTGGGGTGGGACAAAAGGCCCCCATTGGGATTTCTCACAAAAATACTTGAAGCACTCTAGGGATAACCTAAGCCACCCATGGCCTACCTTCCTAAATATCCCCCCTGTCCGTTTACAAACAGCAAACAGATCCGGAGTGCTTCCATCTCCTAACTCTAAGGGACGGCGGGGTCCAAACTCACGAGTGGTCATTTTGCAAAAACCAGAAAAGGAGAAACAGAAAGAGATGAAGAAGAAAAACACCCAAAATTACTTACGAAAAGAAAGCTTGAGGGTGGATTCGAAGAACGGTTGCACGTAATTCGCAAAGAAGAAATTTCTCTCTCTAAGCTCTTCGAATGTTTGGAAACGGTAAAAGGGTTTGAGGTTTAAGGGTTTGGTATTTATAAGGCCTACCTATACGGGTTAACCCGTTAACCCGTATTAATTAGCCCACAAATCCAACCTCGGACCCTGAACCGTCTCCAACGTTTGAAAATTCGAAAATTAAATACCTTTAGCATTTATTACCCCCCTTGGATGGCTGACACGTACCCTTGTACGTACCCTTAACCCGTCTTTTCATCTGCCAAGGGGCCCCCGTTAACCGGGAGGGACGCCAAGCAAGGGGCCACGTGTCTCTCACTGGTGCTGCCCGAACGGTGCAATAAGCCCATGAGGCTCAACAAAAACACCAACACTGGTGCTCGCTCGAGGAACAATTGGAGCAAGCCGAGCTTCTAGTAGCTCCTCGCTCAGACCATAAATAATCACACTTGGAGCTAGGGGCCATTGATGAGCCCGGATCTACTGGACCGGGCCCGCGCTCGGTCTAGTCCAAGGAACCAGTGACGTGGCAGTTCCTAGACCGCTGGAGGGAAGACCGCGGACAAATAGGCCCTCGTGGTCAAGACCGCGTCCTCCTCGCATCGTCCCCATCGAGGACCATCGGGATCCTCGCCGGATCCGTGCCCGCATAAGTCATGACCGCATCAACCGTGCTCGCGTCATATATATCTTTGACCGCGGGCACAACGTTGACCGCGGGCACATATCTGCTTTCCGGTTAATGTCAAGCCTTACCGAGCAAGTTAGCTCACCGGCTCGACAGCCACTTGTCGGCTCCCCATAACGCATTCAATGCGGCTCACCCGGCGCCTACTATTCCATTTAATGCACCGAGCCGGCCACACGGCTCATGTCACTTTCACCATGTCCCCCGTACTCAATGTTCCCTCCCCGACAGACCAATTAGCCGCAGACACGTGTAGCCGGTCAAATACCAAAGTGCCCCTGTGGCCGATCTCATTGCTTACGTCAACTAAGCACCGCCTCATTGCCTATAAATAGAAGGCCTTTACCCTCGGGGCAAGGTAAGTTCGAGAGAGAATTGAGTAAGCCATATTACTCTAACCCCTAAACATACACACACTCCGAGGTATTCAAAGCCTTATTATCTCAGTATTCTTACTCTCACACCCGAGGGCCTGAGTTGGAGTAACATCCAACTTTGACCTTAACGGTGCTTGTTTGTGTTGTGATCTAGGTACATTAAACCACCAAATATATCCTAGCCAGATATCTTGAACCGCTCCTGACCCTAAAAGCTGTGGCGTCATCAGATGTCACATTCTCTAGCATTAATTTGATTTTGTGAGGGTTCTAGTTATATTGATTTAATCATTGATTGTTCTCTACCAATTGTAAAACGTGTTTTGATCTAGGTCATTGGCAAGACCACTATAACATCTTCTTTGCGGGAGCGATTTCAAATTTACGATCTTGCATATGATATGAACAGAGACACAAATATACCCAAAGGGGTGGCTGTTAATCTCCCAAAATTAATGTTGACATGTTTAAAAAAAAAAAAAAAACTATTAAGTGCATCCTCCACTTATCAGCTTAGCCCACCTTTCTTGGCAAAAAAAAAGAAAGAATCGATGTAAATAGTTATTTAAACATAATTATATTTTTAAAATTTTTGGGTATTATAATTTGTAAATCCACTCTATTTTAACTCTGGACCAGCCCCTAAATATGAAGCGAGTGAACTTGGTTCGGTTCCTATTTTGTTTTTTTCATGGCCTTTATTTTTAATTTCCTTCTATACCCTTCAATTTTATGGAGATGTAGATTGTGACACAAATGACAAATACAGTACTCCCTCCGATTCATAATAGCTTACTCATTTATTGCTGAGAACGAAAAATAAGAAATAATGTTATTAAAGTAGGAGTTGTGAGTGGGTGGGAGAGAGAATGAGTGGAGAAAATAGTAAATTTGAAAAGTGTTGTGAGTATGATAAGTGGGTTTCATGATAAAAAAAATATTAATTTTTTTTTTTTTTTAGAAAAATGTGATTTTAAAGTGGGACGTCCAAAATAACAAAATGAATAAGGTAATATGAGACGAAGGGAATACTCCCTCCGTCCCGTCCGACTTAGGACGTTTTGCCATTTTGGGCGTCCCACCCGACTTAGGACGGCTCAAAATGGAAAGTTTATATTACTTTTATATTAAATGGGACCCACTTGTCATACTCACAACATTAATTCCATCACTATTTATCCCACTCATCCTCTTTCCTATTTATTTTTTCACACTCACAACACATCCTCCACTCATTCTCTCTCCTAATATCAGGCCCGCCTCTGAACCATGGCAAGGTGATCGACGGAACAGGGCCCCCAATTGTGAAGGGGCCCATTTTTTTTTTTTAATTACCTTAGTATTAGTCAATTTGGCCCAACGCCCACACATCTCCCTCAGTCCCTCTCGCTCTCTTTCTCTCTCTCCCGTCTCCATTCTCCAACAATTTCCATTCTCCAGATTGACGCTGACGAGTTAGGGTTTTGGTGAGCTCGGAGTCGGAGAGATCTTCTTTCACGCCTCGACCAGGACGTATCTGGCTGCTGCTCAACTCATCGTCGCTTTGTTTATCAGCGGTGTTGTGACTTGTGGCCGTTGATTTCGTTGTCGCCGTGGACCGTGGTCATCGGAATCTGGAGGTTTCACCGTTTCAGTCTTTCAGATCACCGGGGAAGATTCGGAGAGGTGACCGACCGATGGCGATTGCCGATTAGAGGACTTTACTCAGTTTATTGTGCAAAATACTCCCTCACTGGCCACTGCTCACTCTCAATAATAACTTCCGGCCAGATCTACGAAATTCAGGTTGATTCGCTCCTTAACTTTGTACTTAATTTTATTTTGTTGTTTTTTTCATATATTTAGCATTTTAGCTATGGTTAGAAAATGTGAATCTGGATATCAAAAACTTAAAAAAAGAAAAAGAATAGAAAAGTTAACTCAATCTCAAAAATGAGCACTTGATAAATTTATTTTTAAAGAATCAAATAGTTTTTCGGAAAATGAAAATCAGGATGTCGATACTAATGTTAACGAAAATCAAAATGTCGTTGGTGATAATGATGCTAATGTTGATAATTTTGTTAATGTTGATGGTGATGTTTGTGAGAATATACCTGTTGAGGATGATAATGTTGGTGATGATAATGTTGATCATGTTGAGAAATTAGATAATTGTGATCTTAATGTTAATGGTGAGAATTCTAATGATAATGTTGGTGATGATAATGAAACTTACATGTTTGATATTTTTGATCCAAGATATTGGGATGCGCTTGATTCTAAAATGATTGATGTTTTGGTAGAAAAAGGTCCAAAAGAGATTTATCCATTCAAAAAGGACCTAAAGATAAATTTTCAAGGCGATTTTCGGCCTTAATTTATACTAGAGTTCTATCAAATGGAGAGAAGTGTGATAGAGATTGGCTTGTTTATTCAAAAGAGCTTGACAGAATATTTTGTTTTTGTTGTAAAATTTTTAAAAAAGGGTGTGGAAGAGGTCAATTAGTTAACGAGGGTTTTAGTGATTGGGCACATGTTAGCTTTAGAATTAAGGAGCATGAAACAAGTATAGATCATGTCACGAATATGGCCTCTTGGTATGACTTGCGATTGAGATTACAAAAGAATCAAACAATTGATAAAGTGACTCAAAAACAAATTGAGAAAGAAAAAGATCATTGGAAGAAAGTTTTGTCTAGAATAATTTCCATTGTAAAATTTCTTGCAAAACATAACTTAGCATTTCGTGGCACTAACAAGAGATTGTATGAAAACAATAATGGTAATTTCTTAGGCCTAGTTGAAATGTTAGCTGAGTTTGATCCTATTGTCCAAGAACATGTTCAACGCATTACACATAACGATATTCATTATCATTATCTTGGTTCCAGTATTCAAAACGAATTGATACTTATGCTTTCTTCTGCCATTAAACTTGAAATCATTAAGAAAATAAAGGAAGCAAAATATTTTTCTGTTATACTTGATTGTACTCCCGATGTAAGTCACCAAGAACAAATGTCTTTAATAATAAGATATGTGGATGTCGATTCAAAATCTGTTAATATTCAGGAATCCTTTTTGGGATATTTGGATGTGAAAGAAACAACAGGTCAAGGACTTTTTGATGTTTTACAAAGTGAATTGAAATTACTTGATCTTGATATTGATAATGTGCGAGGGCAAGGATATGATAATGGATCAAATATGAAAGGAAAACATCAAGGCGTGCAAAAACTCTTAGACTTAAATCCTAGAGCATTTTATACACCTTGTGGTTGTCATAGTCTTAATTTAACATTATGTGATATGGCTAACACGTGTGGTAAAGCTAAAGATTTTTTTGGAACTATACAACGCATCTACACTATATTTGCGAATTCTACCAAGAGATGGGAGATTTTGAATGATAATGTAAAAGGATTGACCCTTAAATCATTGTCGACTACTCGTTGGGAGAGTCGTGTTGATAGTGTTAAAGCTATTAGATATCAAGTTTCCGATATAAGAGAAGCATTACTTCAAGTAAGCGAAAGTGATAATGATTCAAAAATAAGAAGTGAAGCTAAATCGTTAGCAAATAATGAACTTGGTGATTTTGAGTTTTTACTTGCTATAGTTATTTGGTATGAAATCTTGCTTGTAGTTAATTTGATTAGTAAACATTTACAATCCAAGGATATGCTAATTGATGTTGCCATTGAAAAGGTAAAGGGTCTAATTTCTTATTTTAAGGAGTATAGAGAATCTGGTTTTGATAAAGCCCTTAAAATTGCCGAGGAAATTGCCATTGAAATGAATGTTGATCCAGTATTTCCTCAAAGACGAGAAATTAAAAGAAAAAGACATTTTGATGAGAATCCAAATGATGTACCTTCCATTGCCCAATCTTCAAAGGAATCATTTAGGATTAATTATTTCATATATATTGTTGATCAAGCTATTATATCACTTACTAAAAGGTTTGAACAATATGAATCATAAGAAGAAAAAAAAAATTGATTTTTTATTTAATTCTAGCATGTTGCACTCTTTGGATGATATAAGTTTAAGGTCTTATTGTGATAATCTTGAGGTTGCACTTAAAAAAGATGATCAATTTGATATTATTGGAAATGATTTATATGTGGAGTTAAAGTTACTTCAAAATTTCTTGCCTAAGGAAAACATGGGACCTATTGATATTTTGAAATTTCTAAAACGTTTAGATTGTTTTCCTAATGCAATTATTGCATATAGAATTTTGTTGACTATACCTGTGGATCGTTGCATCTGCAGAAAGAAGTTTTTCCAAGTTGAAGTTGTTGAAGACGTACATGCGTTCCACAATGACTCAAGAGAGACTCAATGGATTAGCTATGATCGCAATTGAGAACGAGCTTTTAGAGAAAATTGACTACGAAGATCTTATTGAAGATTTTGCTTCAAAAAATGTTAGAAGAATGGCACGATTTAAGTGAAGAAAGGACTTCAAATTATGGTTAGTACTTATTTTTATTTTTATTGTAGAAGTGAAATTTAATATTAAAAAAAGGCCAATTTTCTTTGTTTGCACCGGGGCCTCAAAATCTTAGGGGCGGCCCTGCCTAATATTATAATAGTATTTCTTAATTTTCGAGTCGAAAGTGAATGTCCTAAGTTGGACGGGATGGAGGGAGTATTATTTATGATTACTTTTCAACAATAATTAATAATTAAGGCATGACAATAATGTTGTGAATTGTACCTGCTAACTTTTTCCATCACCTTTCTCTTGAGTCCCTACACCTAGCTAGCAAGTACTCCCCTACTTCCATTTGATATGGAAAATGAGGATCCGGGCTCATATAGTCTGATTGTATATTGTATAATAATACTATTACATAGTACATGTTCGTGTTCAAGGACACGTGTTTTTTTTTAATTAAAAAAAAATAAAATTTAAGGACAAAATGGAAATAGGACAAATGTATGAGGACAAAATAGGAAATTCAGCAGATAAAACTGTTCATAGTACTGTAGATAGTGGAGGTGTGATTTATACTATAGACTCTTCATTAGTTCCAAATAATATTTCACCTTTTGCTACTTTAATTTAACTTTAATTTAAGGTTTTCATATTCTCCCTCCGTCCCGCATCATTTGATACCAAAAAAATGGGCACGCAAATTAAGGAAAGGTAAGAGAGAGAAAAAGTGGAGAGAGAATGTTGTGAGTGTAAAAGTAAAATAGGAGAGAGAATGAGTGAGAGGAATAGTTAGGAGAGAAAATGTTGTGAGTGAAAAAGTAAAATAGGAGAGAAAATGAGTGGGATAAATAGTGAAGATTCCTTTCCATTTTGGGTAAGTATCAATTGGTGTGGGACGGACAAAAAAAAAATAAGTATCAATTGATATGGGACGAAGGAGTATAAGATTTTACTTTTCTAAAATAATAGCAAATATTATTTATTATTTTTTTGACTCATTTTCTTTCATACTAAACTTTTATACTTTGAACATACCAAAAGTGTCGATCTGGGCCAAGCAAGTAAAGCCCAATCCTCAAAGCAACTATTGCCTCAGCATATCCAATGGTCTAAGCCCAATCAGTACGTGGCCCAAAGCCCATCTCATGTATAAGTCGATTAAGTTCATTGTCCGACCTACCAGGTCCCGACCTAACTTAGTCCGACCCTATGACCCAGTCATATTTCGGGTACGATCCAACTCTACTCGACAGTCAGGTCGACCCAAACACAAGTGTCGACCTCGACCTACCAAAGCAAGCGTCGACCTAACGGTAACAGGCGCACGTGCATTTATTCCGGCCATAACTGCTCCCCTACAAATCAGGGACCGTTCCAAGACACGTTCACATTACATGTAACTGTCCCTAGAATCTCGGAGCTCATGTAGCCCTATCATTAAACCACCTACATCAACTATAAATACATTACCACTACCAACGGTGCGAAGGTAACTGCAATTTTGTCATTTGAATATAACTGTTCATTTACAATATTTGTTCTCCGAAACACATACTTACTCTCACGCCCGAGGGTCTAAGCCGGAGACACATCCGGCTAGTCGTGGGTTCTGATTTCAGGTCAAGGAGCCAGGTGATCAGTCCTGCCACGTGGAGGAAGATTGATAAGCACTTTTCTTGCGGCATCAGTTTGGTTCCATTGCCGGGAAAACGTGCTTCAGCTTGACCTCGAAATTCTTCTCACCCTACAACAATGGTGACCCCAGACGGGCATGTTGCAGATGCTTCTGATGAATTCAATGAAGTGAATGCCAACACCATCGCTACTACCAATGTGAATGCGGATTTGCCTCCTCCTCCTCCTCTTCGTCATCATGCTAGGGCGACACGCTCAAACTGTGTAGCTGATGGCAGAGGATTGCCGGATGCAAGGAGAGAAAAATGTCCCATGGAGGGACAAGGAGTTCCACCTCCTCCTAAGCGTCCAACTGCTCATTTGAATGTTGGAAATAGGACAGGTCCCTCATTCAACCCATTGAGTAGAAAGGAAATACTGCTGGAGCGAGCCCAGATTCTTGCCGAGTTATTGGCTATGGAGGAGGCTGAACAGGCGGACAGAAGGTCAGAGAGGGTGGCTCCCTCTCAAATTTCAAACAGGGAGCAGGCCAGGAGTGCTAGGCCTAATGAGGCCGTGGGACAAAACGGCGATAACAGGATAGTGCAACGGGTTCCATCCCTCATTCATGTGCCAAGCAACGACCTAAGAGTTAGACTCACCAGGAATAGGGAACAGGAGGCTCAATCAGATTTGAGGACTCACTTAGAGGCCAAACGAAGCCGACGTGGTTCGCCGGCTAGGACACAAAGATCTCAATCTCATAGGGACAGGAATGGGCGCAGGTCGCCCATAAGGGAGGAAAGGCGCAGGTCGCCTCTCAGAGATGATAGGCGCAGGTCGCCTCTAAGAGGTGACAGACATAGGTCACCAATTCGATCAGAAAGGGCTCCTTCTCACAGAGACAGGAGAAGCAGGCAGGTAACTCCCCCCAGAAGTGAGGGTCAGAGGTCGAATGTCGTTCCCCCTGCAGGAGATGACAGACCCGACGCTAGGGAATGGTTGTTGATGAAAAAGAAGTTCGAACAATGGGAGGAGGAGAAGAAAAAGGATACTGGAAAGGTCGAACAAATTGACTTTGCTCTTCGACCCTTATCCAAAGACCTGGTTGACAGTCGACCTCCTGCTGGTTTCAGATTGCCCCTCCTAGAAAAGTACTCGGGGGCCACCAATGCAAAAAGCCACGTAGCACACCTAGAAGCTACCATGTGTTTTGTCGCCAATGAGGACGACAATATGTGCAAAGCCCTCATAAGCACACTCACAGGGGCAGCCCTAACGTGGTTCAATGGTTTAGCAGCTGGTAGCATCTCCTCCTGGATGAGTTTGAGGACAAAATTCCTTGAGCGTTTCTCAACTGCTGGAGCTCGGAAGGTGACTGTCACCGACTTAAACAACTTGGTGCAAGGGAAGAATGAAAGCTCCATGAGCTACTACACCAATTTTAAAGAAATGGTTGATAAGATTGAGGAGGATCTAACTGACAGGGAGGTGATCAATTGCTTCCGGAGTGGCATTTCCTCGGAAGACATGGATTATGAACTAACGGTTCGTACTGTCACCACTCGACATGAGTTGTTCGAGAAGGCTTACAATGTGGCACTAGCCGAGGAAAGGAAGGAAAAGAAGAATGGGAAAGGTCCCAAGGGTGAGGTCGCTGACGACAAGAAAGACTCAGCCAAAAATGTAGGAAACAACAAAAATGGTAAGAACAGGACAAGGGCGACTGAGAAAGTGCCTGAAGTTTTCACTCCCCTGACGGTGAGTCGAACAGAGATAATGAATGCAGTCGAGTTGGCTCCACCTGCCCCAATGAACCCAAGCAACAAGTTCAGAAGGGACAATAGCAAGTACTGTGATTACCACAAAGATACGGGACATCTCACGGAGGATTGCTTGGGCTTGAAGCGCATTATTCAAAGAATGGTCGACCAGGGGAGACTCGATGCATATGCCAAAAGACCTCAAGCAGGCGGTGGTGAGCGACCTGCAGGTGGACATCCTGAACCACGGCAACCCAGATTGAACTTGGGAGTCATCACAGAGCAAGCCAGCAACACAGCCATTAAACATAAAATCTTTCAGCTCAACAAATCCCCACATGTGCCTCCGAGGAGAGATGTCAGGGATGAGGTGATCAGCTTCTACCCCCACGAACTGGCGACTAATATGGCGGCTAGAGAGCAAGTTCTCGTCATCCCAGGTCTTATCGACGGATGTACGACGAGCAGACTCTTAGTCGACACGGGGGCCTGTAAAGACATTTTGTTCTACAAGACATTCCTGGAGATGGGTCTTTCCAACGAACAGCTTGAGAGATATGATGGCAGGTTGGAGGGCTTCACCAACCATCGAGTCGATGCCAAAGGCAAGATTGAACTCAACGTCGACTTGGGCCAGCATCCATGCAGAGTTATTTCCAAGGTACAATTTATTGTAATAGATGTGAACAGTGACTATGCTGCCATCCTTGGTATCCCAGGTCAGGTCGCACTTGGAATGGTGGCGTCAATCCCTCACCAAAGGGTCAAGTTTCCTACACCTGCTGGAGTAGGCTGTGTACAAGGAACAGCTCGAGCCTACCTGGATCATGTTCTCAGAGAAAGAAAGAAAAGGGAGTTAGAGATTGAGACTGCAGATGGTTATTTAAAACTGTCCCAGTCAGTCACCAAAACTACACGCCTATCAACGATCACCAATGTGGAGGAGTCGACCTATTGCTCAAATGACGAGGTCATATTTGAGTCGACACGTCACTCTGAAACCACAGCGGTCGATCTAGATGTAGTTATGGTCGACCAAGTCCTCATAGGCGACCTATGCCTCCAGATCGACAATAACTCGGGGGCCACCACCACCAGTGAGGTTGCAGATAAGCTGGATGATATGATAGCTGAAGAGGCTCCACACCTGGGGGCCGAGGAGAGGCAAAGGGTCAGAGAGATCATCGTTGAGACCCTGCAGTTCAGAGATGGTCTAGAGCTGGAGGCCGTGGATGAGCTAGAATTAGTAATCACCAACCCTTCCTACCCCGACCAAAAGATTCAGATTGGGAAACAATTGTCTGCTGAAGAAAGGCTAGAAATTATTGAGCTACTCAAAGAGAGTAATGATGTCTTCGCATGGCGAGTAGAAGATATGAGGGGAATCAAGGAAGAGGTCGCCGTTCATAGGCTTGAGGTCAACCCGACTATAAAGCCCAAACCCCAGAAATTGAGAAGCTTTGCTCGTGATAAGGAAGAGGCCATAAAAGCTGAGGTAAAAAAACTTTTGAGTGCAGGTATAATTAAAGAGGCCACTCATACAACCTGGTTGGCTAACGTGGTCATGGTGAAGAAAGCAAATGGCAAATGGAGAATGTGCGTCGACTTCACCACTCTAAACCTTGCCTGCCCGAAGGACAGCTATCCTCTTCCTAGAATCGACAAACTTGTTAATTCCATTGCTGGCCACTCTACCCTCAGCTTCCTTGATGCTTACTCGGGGTACCACCAGATAAAGATGCACGAGGATGACATTGTGAAAACAGCTTTCCAAGCGGCTGGAGGTATCTACTGCTATAACATGATGCCATTTAGATTGAAGAACGCAGGGGCGACTTATCAAAGAATGGTGAACAAGGTCTTTGCCTCACAGATTGGCCGAAACATGGAAGCCTACGTTGACGACATGGTCATCAAAACAAAGACTGGACGTCACGTGGTCGACCTAAAGGAAACGTTCGCCAATTTGAGAGCAAACGACATGAAGCTCAACCCTAGCAAGTGTGTCTTTGGTGTAGCAGCTGGCAAGTTCCTTGGATTTATGGTATCTCAGCGAGGTATAGAGGCTAACCCGGAGAAGATCAAGGCTTTAGTCGACATGAAGGAGCCAACCAGTGTAAAGGAGATGCAGCGACTTAACGGCAGGGTGGCAGCCCTAGGTTGTTTTATAGCCAAGTCGGCTGAAAGGTCTCTCCCCTTCTTCAAAGCCTTGAGGGGGACGAAAAACTTTGAATGGACGGCCGAATGTCATTCGTCGTTCCAACAACTTAAGGACTACCTCGTTACTCCACCTCTACTGAGTAGCCCGACTACTGGTGAGACCTTGTTCGTGTATCTGTCTGTGGGAGACAAATTAGTGGCAGCAGTCTTGGTTAGAGAAGAAGAAGGTCATCAAAAACCCGTGTATTACGTCAGCAAAGCCTTATATGATGTAGAGGGCAGGTACAACAACGCTGAGAAGGTCGCTTATGCTTTAGTCGTGGCTTCAAGGAAGCTGCGAGCTTATTTCTTGGCTCATCCTATCGTAGTGCTCACGAATGCACCCTTGAGAAAAATATTGCACAAACCAAAGAGTTCAGGTCGCTTGCTCAATTGGTCAATTGCCCTTAAGGAATTTGACATCGAGTATCGACCTCGAAAGGCGTTGAAGGCTCAAGCTCTAGCAGATTTCTTGGTCGAGCTTACGTTCACCAAGGAGGACAGCGAGCAGCGAGCCCAAAAGGAGAAAACCAAAGGGAAAGAGCCAGAGTCCCAGCCCGCCATTACTTTACCCGAAGATTGCTGGAAGGTCTACTCGGACGGGTCAGCTACAAAAAATGTCAGTGGAGCTGGGATTGTTTTGATTGAGCCAGAGTCCGGGACCGTGTATGAGGAATCACTAAGGTTCAAGTTTGAGGCATCCAACAATCAGACAGAGTATGAGGCCTTAGTGGCAGCCATTGAGTACGCCCAGTGCTTTGGAGCGACTAAAATCATGGCCTATTGTGACTCACAGTTGATAGTCAACCAGGTCCGAGGAGAATACGAGGTATTGAATTCTACTCTAGTCAAATACCACAACCTAGTGAGGAAATTGACAAAGGATTTGGAGTTTTGGGGAATTCAAAGGATTGGTCGAGAAAACAACGAGCTAGCTGACCTACTCTCAAAACTGGCCACATCAGATGAGCCACATGAAGAGCCCATCTCCTACCTTGAGAGCCCATCTTATGAAAGGGTTCAGATTCAATGTGTGGTAAACACTTCAAATGAGAAGTGCTGGATTGAGGAGATGAAAGCATACCTGGAAAGTGGCGAGCTGCCTGATGACGAGAAGAAAGCTCGAGCTGTCAAAAAGAAAGCCCCAAGGTACGTTATTCAAGGAGGCGAGCTATTCAGAAGATCCTATACTCGACCGCTATTGAAGTGTATCCACCCTCAAGAGATCACTACGCTGATGCATGAAGTACACAGTGGGATTTGTGGTGGACACCCGGGGGCCAGGACTCTAGCCGACAAGTTGATCACTTTGGGGTACTACTGGCCACACATGAGAGAAGACACCCATGACTTTGTGCAGCAGTGTGACCAATGCCAAAGGTTTGCCAACCTACCTCATCTGCCTACGACTGAGCAAACCCCCGTGATTGCAGCTTGGCCATTCGATATGTGGGGCGTCGACTTAATTGGACCCTTCCCACCCGCCCGTGGAAATTGTAAGTACGCAATCGTGGCAATTGATTACTTTACCAAGTGGGTGGAAGCCAAGCCGCTAGCTCGCATCACAGAGGAAAACGCCATCAACTTCATTCATGATTTCATCTGGTGTCGATTCGGTTTTTCTCGAGCTATAGTATCTGACAACGGCCTACAATGGGCAAGCTGAAGCAGCGAATAAACTTGTCCTATCTTCACTCAAGACGGGTCTCGTAGGTCGACGCAACAACTGGTTGGACGAACTCCCCCTTACTCTTTGGGCAGTTCGCACAACCACTCGGGGTCCTACGGGGGTGTGACGATGTTGAAATTTTCCAAACTCGCGGGAAATATTCGATTTTTCGTTTCTTTGAAAACCAAATAAAAACCGGAAAAACGGAGTCGCCACGCCATTTTTGTTTTAAGGGCCAAAACTTTGAAAAATGCCCGGAATGAGAGATTTGGGTTCGTAGGTCACGTTACACGCCGGGAAGAACGTTAGTGTTCACCCGGAATGCCTCGTAAAACGAGTCTTCCAAACATTCAAAATCATTTGTGTGTGTATGTGTGTGTGTGTGTGTTACTTTGGCCAAAATAAATTGAAACTGAGAAAAGTAAAAATTGGGAATTCTTTATTAGACTTTGGAAAGATCCCATAATTTTTGGTATGATTTTTGGGTTGAGATTTGGTACTCAAAATATTTTTGGAAGTTGAAAACCATTTCTTCCAGAATGAAAAGGGCAGTGGACACTTGATTTTGAAATAGACTTTAGGACTTGAAAACTCCAGAATATGGGAAAAGTCCGAGAATGAAAAATATTCAAAACACCTTAAATAAGGTTTCTGTAAAAGAACTTTTCATTTTGGAGATGATTTGTGGACCTAAAACCTTCTGGAAATCTCAGATATGAAATCTGGACTTCCAGAGACTGAGGAACTGACCTTTAAAAGAAAATTTGAAAAAGGGAGTTTTACTCATGCAAAAAATAAAGTAAAAATATGTTTGGAAATCTATGGATGTTGGCTACAAAAAGTATTTTGTAGTCAACACCAAATTCCAAGTTCTTATGTGTCCAAAAAATTAGACCATGGACTGAGGTCTTAGAAAATTGCTACTAGACAGCAACTTCTCAAGAAGAAAAACATGATTTAAAAGGGGGTTTGGCATCCATGCTTGTCCCCATTTCCCTAGGTTTTGATTAGTAGTCACTAGACATTTTAGTGGTGATCTACTATATCAAACCATCCTTGGGGTACATTAGGACTTAAGCATTTCATTTGCTTGGGAAGGGGGATTTTATCCTTTGAAAATAAGATTTGATGTATGAAAATGATTTTTAGGGTTTTGAAAATGCATTTGCAAGTAATTAAGAGCACTTTGAAGAGAATGTTGATCCTTGTAGAAGATCAACCATGGAGATGAACTTCCATGGTGATCTTCTTGGATCTAGGGCAAGAAGATGAACAAACTACATCTTGGAGTTTGAAAATGCATGCATGGATGAGAGATTTAGGGTAAGAAGAGGGAGGTTATACCTATATTCTTTTGAGTTTGTGTTGAATGGATTCAAGGCTTGAATGTGTTTAGGGTTTGAATTTGAGAGTGAGTGGGGTGATTTGGGAAGATAATCAAGAAAAGAGTGACAATTCTAGTGAATTCTCACTATTTTCTCCCTATTTTCGCCAAGGTGCAGTTGTGAAATGTGTTGTTTTTTTCTTTATTTTTGAGACTGAAGGCCTCAATTTATAGCCCTCTGGAAATGACAAAACCCTCCGCGGACAAGACCTCGCAGCGTGCACTCGTTCATTAATTGCAATGCAGGCTTTGGACACAAAGAATATTTTCAAAAAAATTCAAACTGATTATGTTTTTCAGCTTGCTAATTCGGGTTTTTTCTATTTCTTTTGCTTTTTGAGATTCTTTCTTTGGTTTATCTTTAAATGGCAATCCCTAATCTACCCTTACTTGGTTAGAAATGTTAGGAATTGTTAGAAATGTTAGGAATGTTAAAACTTTCGTTAATTTTCTAACGAAAATACTAACAAACTCAAATTGGAGCACTTACAGTAGCCCCTCGGCGACGGCGCTTTCGAAGGAAGCGGGGTCGTCGATAAGAGTAAGGCTCCAAATTTGACAGGATGATCAAGTGATCGAGTGGCTGAACCTATTTAATAGGCTACCTACGTATCCTTAAGAGGAATCAAGCCGGCCGTAGTTCGGGTCTTTGACCCTGGAGATGATGGCGTTTTAGGTGCCTCGAACCTTGAAAAACGAGCTCTGCAGTCGGGTGCTGGAGAGAAACTCTGCTGGGGATAAGAGATGACCATTTTTGGTCGGATGGCTGAAATTGTATATCCGCTCTGCTGGGGATAGGGATGACCATTTTGGTCTGGTGGCTAGAGTTGTATATCCGCTCTGCTGGGGATAGGAATGACCATTTTGGTCTGGTGGCTATCCGCTCTGCTGGGGATAAGAGATGACCATTTTTGGTCGGATGACTGAAATTGTATATCCGCTCTGCTGGGGATAGGGATGACCATTTTGGTCTGGTGGCTAGAGTTGTATATCCGCTCTGCTGGGGATAGGAATGACCATTTTGGTCTGGTGGCTATCCGCTCTGCTGGGGATAGGAATGACCATTTTCGGTCGGATGGCTGAACCTAATGATAGGCTACATACGTATCCTTAAGAGGAATCAAGCCAGTCATAGTTCGGGTCTTTGACCATAGAGATGATGGCGTTTTAGGTGCCTCGAACCTTGAAAAGCGAACTCTACAGTCGGGTGCTGGAGAGAAACTCTGCTGGGGATAAGAGATGACCATTTTTGGTCGGATGGCTGAAATTGTATATCCGCTCTGCTGGGGATAGGGATGACCATTTTGGTCTGGTGGCTAGAGTTGTATATCCGCTCTGCTGGGGATAGGAATGACCATTTTGGTCTGGTGGCTATCCGCTCTGCTGGGGATAGGAATGACCATTTTCGGTCGGATGGCTGAACCTAATGATAGGCTACGTACGTATCCTTAAGAGGAATCAAGCCAGTCGTAGTTCGGGTCTTTGACCCTGGAGATGATGGCGTTTTAGGTGTCTCGAACCTTGACGATGGCGTTTTAGGTGCCTCGAACCTTGAAGATGGCGTTTTAGGTGCCTCGAACCTTAATGATGGCGTTTTAGGTGCCTCGAACCTTGATTTGAAATGGCGTTTTCGAGGGGATGGACCTAATGACAGGCTACCTACGTATCCCTAGTGGGAATCAAGCCCTTTCGTAGTTCGAGATCTACTCGAGATTCCGTTGGCTTTTGGGATTTCGTTAACTTTGTTGGGGATTTTGTTAGCCTTTGCTGGGGAAAAATCAGACGTATTCGTCGGAGAAATCGGCCTTACGTTTTACTGCCGGGGAATGATTTTGACGAAAGAAACGGAATTCCGTTAACTTTCTCGGAGAGATCGGACTTACGTTTTACTGCCGTCGAATGATTTTGATGAAAGAAACGGGATTCCGTTAACTTTCTCGGAGAGATCGGACTTACGTTTTACTGCCGTGATTGAAATTGATGAAAGATACGGGATCCCGTTATCCTTCTCGGGGAGATCGGATTTACGTTTTACTGCCGTTGATGATTTTGATGAAAGAAACGGGATTCCGTTAACTTTCTCGGAGAGATCGGACTTAAGTTTTACTGCCGTTGATGATTTTGATGAAAGAAACGGGATTTCGTTAACTTTCTCGGAGAGATCGGACTTACGTTTTACTGCCGTCGAGGAAATTGATGAAAGAAACGGGATTCCGTTAACTTTCTCGGAGAGATCGGACTTACGTTTTACTGCCGTTGATGATTTTGATGAAAGAAACGGGATTCCGTTAACTTTCTCGGAGAGATCGGACTTACGTTTTACTGCCGTTGATGATTTTGATGAAAGAAACGGGATTCCGTTATCTTTCTCGGGGAAATCGGACTTACGTTTGACTGCCGTTGATGATTTTGATGAAAGAAACGGGATTCCGTTATCTTTCTCGGGGAAATCGGACTTACGTTTGACTGCCGTTGAGGAAATTGATGAAAGAAACGGGATTCCGTTAACTTTCTCGGAGAGATCGGACTTACGTTTTACTGCCGTTGATGATTTTGATGAAAGAAACGGGATTCCGTTAACTTTCTCGGAGAGATCGGACTTACGTTTTACTGCCGTTGATGATTTTGATGAAAGAAACGGGATTCCGTTATCTTTCTCGGGGAAATCGGACTTACGTTTGACTGCCGTTGAACTATTTTAAAAGGGGGGGGCTAACTTTGGTTAACTTTGGTTAACTCTGTTAAGTTGAGGACTAAACTGCAGAGTCCTGAAATTTTAAAGGGCAAAAGGTCTTTTTGACCCTTCAAAACCATCCGCGCGGATAGGAGCGTGACCTAGATTGGTTTTAATGAGGGCCAACGCCCTTCTTCTTCCCCAGTCAGTTTTTTCAAAAAATTACGAGGGAGAGAGAGAAAAATCGCCCCAGCCGCCATTGAAGGCCAAAAAACTCGAAATCCTTCCTATTTTCTTCAATTTTTCAAGCAATGGAACACGGGGGAGTTGCTTTTCAAGGCCAAGGACGCGGTCCGGTCGCGGAGAGGCGATTAGAGCTCGTCCGAATGAGGAGACATTATACTCTTTCGCAATCGATTGCGGAGGAGCCCTACCCCGATGCTTGGCAACATTGGGCCACTGATCCGAGTCTCCGAACGGTATACTTCGAATCTTTTCGATCCCTTTGTCGATTTTTCATTTGAAATTGATTTTTTGTGATTTTTTGAATTTTTTTTTTGAAAATCCGAAAATCAATGTTCTTGGGCTTGAAATTTGATCTTGATGCTTTGCATGTTGTAATGAGTTTATGGGTAACCCAAATATGCATTTTGTTTGAAAAAAGAATGGGCATTTTTGCCAAAAAAAAAATTTTGTCCGAAAATTGTAATTAAATTTGAAAAATTTGTGTTTTTGACTTTGAATCTTGATTTTGATGATATGCATGTTGTAATGAGTTTATGGGTAACCCAAATGTGCATTTTGTTTGAAAAAAGAATGGACATTTTTGCCAATTTTTTTTTTTTTTTGAAATATGAGACTATGATGAAAAATTTCCCGAATTTGGGACGGACTTCTTTTTTTGTTGCAATGTTGACATGAATGTGTGCATGCTCTATTTTTTTTTGTAAACGTAGGATTTTTATTTTTTTTGCAATGAGATGATGATTCCATGAATGATATGTATGCATGTTATTTTATGAAAATGGGACGGAGTTTTCACTTCCGTCGAATGAATGTATGCATGTTATTTTATGAAAATGGGACGGAGTTTTTGCTTCCGTTGACTCCTTGTATGAATTTTTTCTTCATGTATGAATGAATGTTGATTGGGATTTGCTGAAAACTGCCTTCTTTTGTGCGAGAAAAATGGGGCTAGGTTCATTGCATCTTTGTTATCTTTGCCGAATTTTCTTCAAAATTTTATGATGCATGTGTATGCTCTCTCTTTTTTTTTTTTTTGAATGCAAAATTTTGACACTTTTGACATTTTTGTTTCCCTCTCTTTTTTTTTATTGCAGGGTGGAAACAATTTCGTGACGGAGCAGCTGAACAAGATGAAGACTCGAGGATCAGTGGAGTCTGTTATTGGTCTATGGGACCGGCTTCCAGATATGGGCAGAGGAGCGATGATGAGTCCTAGACAGATCATCATTGAGACTGGCTTGTACGAGTTCATCGAGTGCTTGAGGGGGTTGGTCAAGTTTCCCAAGAGTAAGGGCCTGATCTTCGCTTTGGCACAGCACTGGTGGGACGTGACCCACACATTCCACTTCTTCTGGGGCGAGGCGACGGTTACGCCTTCTGACTACGCTGCGATCACGGGCTTGTCCTTTAATGGATGGAGCATTGAGTGGAGAGACAGCTACATCGATCTGGATCTGCAGGCCCTTCTAGGATTTTCCCCTATTCCCAAAAAGGGGATGGGTATGGAGTACGCTGTGGTCGAGGGAAAGATTGTGGAGAGCATTGGGAGCTATGAGGCTGGGGACGAGAGGATAGGCGCTGAGCAGATTGCCAGGGCTTTCCTATGGTTTGCTTTTTCGAGCACCCTTTTTGGACACGCCGAGGGGACGGCTGTTTTTGCTTTGCTGCGGTCCCTGGATGATGTGAGGATGGCCGGAGAGGTCTCTTGGGGAGAGCGGGGGCGCGAGCTCTATTTCGCTCTAGATCGGTATAGCCGGAAGGCTGTCAGTTCCTTGACATGCTTCGAGTTCCCCCTGGAGGTATAAGCTTTCTTTTTGCTTTCCCTCTTTTCTTTAAGCAAGTATCTTTTTTTCGCACTTAATTGATGTGGTCTTTACCTTTCGCAGGTATGGGCGTTGGAGTTCTTTCACGTCACGATGTGGCGACAGCCGGCGGAGTATATCGGGGCGTATCCGGCCATGCGTTCCTGGTCCAAGTATGCCCGGGATAAGAAAGGTTCCAGAGGGCGCACGACCCTAATACAGGGACTGCCTGCCTTTGACGGGGGCTGAGACGGATGAGGGGATGATATTCTATCCCTGGGATCGTTTCGATGTGGCGCGGGCGAGGCGCCGAGATATGGACCGTGCAGCGGAGGATTTTGAGGGGCTTGACTTGCGACGTGTATTATCTGGGGGAGAGAGTGACGCGTCAGCATGGCGTGAATTCGCCTTTGATGACACCGGTGGAGCCTCCCGCCGACATGATGCATCCGAGCGAGAGGTCGGAGACCTGGGGCGATTACCAAGGTGGCCAGCACTTCTCGGCATTCGTGGCGATTGAGCAGTATCCGGTATTTGTCTTGAGGAGGCTGAGGATGCCCCAGGTTCTTGATAGAGAGGGATTAGGGATCCCGCGGTACCCTCGGACGGACTTTTCATATGTCCAGGATGGGGTTAGATTGAGGGTGCAGATCCCCCAGCCTGAGCGGCTTCCACGAGCTTTCCGGCCTCGTCCGGGTATGAAGGTATGGCTTCTCCTTCCCACCTCTTTTTTTTTTTTTGCCTTCTCCCTTCTCGCTTCATCATTTTTCGCATCACTTTTTTTTGACGACTTTCTTTTCGTGCAGTTTCCGAAGGTGGTCGTGGAGAAGCTGACGAAGCAGGTGATCGGGGCTAAGAGATTCATCAGGAGGATGGTGGCTTATGGAGCCCCTTAGGCTAGGGCAAGGCGACCACAGCCGGCGCCTGTCAGGCGGGAGGCTTCCCCTATTCCTTCAGAGACTTCCTCCGAGACTCCTCTTTCTCCTCTCCTTGATCCCCGCGTGGTACTACCTTCGGATCACGTCATTCTCGGAGATCCTTATGGACAGGGACATGTCTGGCATCATGGTGGATCTTCTTCGCACGTCCAGGAGTCCGACGCATTCACCTTCGGATATGACTTCTTTGCAGATCTTGGCTTGCCCTATCAGAGCATGCCGGTTGGTCCTGACGAGCCTTCCTCTGGAGACGAGGATGATGATTCTGAGCCTGAGATCTTCATGGCTACTGAGGAGGCAGGCCCGAGCCGTAAGAGGGATCGGGGGAAGGCGCCGACCACCGAGGACTACGATTGGCCCGATTTCGAGATTGATTATACGAGATTGTGATTGTACCTACTCGACGTATACATCTTATTTCCATGCATATTTTTTTTTCTTTGCTTTTCTCTTTCTTTTTTTTTTTGGAATGTAATAATCTAGGATTATTGTTATTTTATTATTTTTTTTTTGAATGCAATGCTGTATGAATGCAATGTTGCATGAGCCTCGGTTCTTTGGCAAGGGTGTAGATGCTTGGTGTATGGGTGGTTTGGACGAGGCTTTGGTGGGACAAAATATTCCTTTATGGTGCGGCGGTTTAAAGCTATGACAAAAAAATTTTTTTGGTAACAATACTATCCGCGTGCGGATGGGGATGACATCTGTCGGGGTTCATTTATTACGGTGGTTGGATCTGGTTTGGGGCATAAATGTCCCCTGAAACTTCATCTTCTTCAGTTCAAACTGGAATTTCGGGAGAGAGAAGAGAGAAGCCATGGAAAATCTTAGAAGAACTCCATCAAAATTGTCCCAAGAATCCCAAATGTCATTTTTCAACAAGTTTAAAGAGTGGTCTCGGGAGATTATGCATGAGAGGAGGTCATTTTTCGAAGAAAGGTACAAGGTGAAGTGCTTATGATCCCTCAAAGAATTGGTTCCGGACTACGACCTCTTGAGAGCTTCTTCATCATTTTGGGATACTAGAAGGCATGTCTTTTGCCTTTCTTACAATGAGGTTGTTCCGACCGTTGAAGAATTCCGGGCTTTGCTTGGCGGTCCGGAGGTGGAAGAGATTGCGGTTCCTTTGCCCGGAGGGGCCTCTTTTGTTGACAAGTTGTGCAACCTTCTTCATCTTTCCTCGGAGGAAGCACAAGGTATGATCCGCGGTCCTGATCATTTTGATATTTCTGGTCTTCCTGATAGATTTAGGGGCTTAGGCTTGCTTGACGATACCTATTGGGATGCCTTTGCACTTTGCATGTTCGGGACCTTGTTCATGGTTTATTCTTTTGGGATCTGTCATCGGGCTCTGCTGGATGTAGTTGTTCACTGTCGCTTGGGCAGAGATGTTGTACCTTTGATCCTGGGGGAGACTTTTCATGCTCTCGATAGGCTGGCTACCGGGAGACGGTATATGCACGGGGGCGGCCGTTCCTCTTGACTTTGTGGGCGATGGAACGCACAGGGGTTCTTCGGGAAACATCGGATATGATCAAGCCTTGGACATTCGCTAGGAGAGGGGTTCTTTGTAGATTTTGATGATCGGGGCTCATGGGAGCGTTGGATGGCTGGTCGCCGAACGTAAGATATCGAGATGGTCGGTGCCTTGTTGGCGGGTGGAGACTCGCAGTACTTCGGGACGGGTCTCATGTGGTCATGCTTCCGGGGCTTTCTCGGTCCGGCTTCTATATTCGGCTTTAGTTACGAGACGGTTCGGCTTGGAGCGAGGTTCCTTTGGAGGATTTTGATGATATAGCCACCGGGGTGGTGGCTTACGCTTCTATGGATGATCCTTCGGTGTTTTCCTTTCTTTCCCGAGTATGGAGATATGACGTCTTTCCTCCTCGGGTTATCCTCGAGCGTCCGAGACTGTGTTCTTGACCACTTGGTACCTGGATTGGTACGAGAGGCATTTGGGAGAGACTCGAGATGGCTATTTTGAGACGGCGTGAGGCCATTTGGGTGCGGAAGGACGACAGGTTTCGGAGAGGAGGAGGACCGAGGCGAGGGCCAACCCTCATGATAGGAGCGGGGATGTTGTGACCGACTATGAGGCTTATGTCAAGAGACAGGAGAGGAGGACTCCTATGCTACCAGCTAGGCTACAGGAGATGAGAGATGATGCTAGGGCCACTAAGGCCCTGACAGAGGCTGGTTTGATAGATCCTGTTCCTATACCAGAGCTTGGTAGGAGGAAGACCGACATCTTTCCTGTTCAGAAGAAGAAGACTCGAAGGGGAAGAAGAGGGGAGATGCCAGTACGAGCGGCTTGGAGTGACCTTGAGGTTTCCGAGTATCCCTTTCTTGTCGTAGTAGACACATTAGTTTGGTTATGTATCTTAGTTTCTTTTAGCAGGTTGCCAGTTGTAGGAATGAACCGAGCTTAGACTCATCAAAAAGTTTTTAACTTGTAATGAATATTTGAATTGCTTCAGAGTTTTTCGAGACGCTTTCATGGTCTGATCAATGTGTTGATGTCAAAGTATGACTTTTATTTGTGTTTTAGACCGAACCGTTTCATTTGCCTACGTTCTCTTCGGACAAAGGGCTCGGGTCTCCGTAGTTCGACCCGGTTTTTTTTTTTGTTTTTTGTTTTTTTTTTTTTGTTTTTTTTTTTTGTTTTTTGTTTTTTGTGCAACCCTGTTTTTTACCTAGGCCGCCCTTTTCGGGTTTTCAACCTAGTTGGGTATTACACTTTTAGCACTCTTTTTCTTTTTTTTTTGTTTCTTCCTTTTTTTTTTGACTTGGTGTTTTACGCGTAGTATCTGCGCAGCTTGTCACCATTCACTGGGTGTACAAAAGGATTTCCGTCGAGGTCTGCAAGTTGCATGGCTCCTCCGGAAAAGATTTTCTGGACAACATATGGCCCGACCCAGACAGGTTCCCATTTGCCAAGCGGGTTGATACGGACTGGGGGCTTCTCTTTCAAAACGAGATCACCTTCCCTAATCTCCCGATGCTTTACTTTCTTGTCGAAGGCCCTGGCCATTCTCCCTTGGTAAGCTCGGATATGTTCCATTGCTTTCAATCGTCGCTCATCTAGCAGGGCCAATTCGTCATGGCGACTTTGAAGCCATTCGACCTCATTGATCTGACTCTCCAACAAAGACACCTGAGTGAGGGGATTTCTAGCTCGATTGGGAGTACGGCTTCCATTCCGTAGGTGAGAGCAAATGGTGTTTCCCGGTTGCCGTTCGACGGATGTTACGTAGCCCCAGAGTGCCAGGTGTAGCTTCTCGGGCCAATCTCGACCTCGGACAGCCATTTTCCGGATGATGTTTTTCAAAGTCTTGTTTGCTGCTTCGACGGCTCCGTTGGTTTGGGGCCTGTAGGGAGATGACTTGTGACGGGTTATTCTGAATTCCGCCAGCAGCCTGTCGCATTTCCCTTCGAAGTGGGATCCATTATCTGAGATGATTTCGGCTGGCAACTCGTATCTGCATATGATGTTCTCTTTGATGAAGAGGGCTACTTTCTTTGAATTGAGGATTTTGTAGGATTTTGTAAGGCATCCTTTCCAGTTCCTTCGAAGAAATCACCAATCTGCGTCTCTTTAGGCTCTTCCGCAGTTTCCAAATTCACACTTGTCAAAACCTCTTCGGCAGCTTGGGCTCAATTTTCCTCTTTCCGAACAACCTGCTTAAAGATTTTTGTTCTCTTCTTTTTTTATTTAATGTGTCTATTTCTTTATCTAATGAATTATTATTAAATGTTTTTTTTATTAATTAATTCATCATTAGTTAAAGTGGCAATCAAGGGATACTCAGAAAGGTTCGTCATTTCATTAGGAACGAAAGGAAGTACAGCATTTGCTACAGACTCGTAGTCTTCAGGCGTGAGGCCGTCGGACGACTCTAGAGACTTAATCTTGACCATGAAGGACTCGGAGGACTCTAACTAGATTGACACAGGGGGACGGGGGACCAATCCAGGCTTGGTGATCATTTCTTCTTTGGTCGCGGACGGGCCTGAGAGAGTTTCCCAATTCTTTAGCGGCATTGCTGTCAGTGACCTCATGACTCGGGGGCTGTCTCGTTTCTGTTCTCCTTCCTCGATCATCGCTACCATTTCTTTGACTGAGCTGAAATCAATCAGGTCTGGCACCTGGATCTCTTCCCCGAATAACTGCTGCATAATCGGACCATCCCAATCATCTGAAAAGACTTCTGTGGCTTTGGCTTTCGGCACGGTCAATTCAAACTCAGGTTTCGGACCTTCCTGGGCAGTAGGAATTGTGGTTGTGAGCTTCTCGAACTGTTCCACTAGGCTTGGCACGCCTTTGAAAGTGTACTCACTCTTCATGGTAGTGGTAGCCCCGGGTATCTTGGGTAGGTCCAGGAACATTCTACGGACCGGGTTAGCTTTGGCTCCCCTGAACTTGTTGAGGCTATCCTGTAGCTTCGGCCACCCTTCTGTGGGCTCTGTGATGTTACCCGGTTGTGTGGGACCCTTTACGAAGTAGTCAGCCAAATTAGGACTGAAAGGGAGAGATTTAGGGCTGTTGAGCGGGACCCTTCCTGTGGCAGTTTCTCCCCTTTTCCGGGCAATTTCTTTTCCTTTCGCGGTGTCCACCGAGGAGGCCTCATATCCCAGGCCGTGGCGAGTTTTCTGTCCTTTCACCTCGATGAGTTTGTGAGTTCCTTGTTGGTGCTTCCCCAGACCGAGGCCAGGTAGATAGCTCATCTTTCTCATCATTTTCAAGACCGGGGGGATTTTATCCCGGGTGATTGTCAGATCTATGTTGCACACTTGGGCTTTGGGAGGCTCGACCGTGAAGCCCGTTAGCATGAGACCTTCCTCATCATGTTTGATTTCCAGAATAGGTATTCCACCTGTATCCGTGCCCTCCAAGGTGACTAAATCCCCATAAATGGTCGTCAGGTCCCCATTCGAGACGAATTTCACACACTGGTGGAGGCTTGAGGCGACCCCCTTGACCTGGTGCAGCCAAGGTCTTCCCAATAAGGCATTAAAAGTGATCGGGATGTCAATAACCTGGAATTCCACAGGTATCAATTTCTGGCCAAACCAGAGGTCCAAAGTAGCAACTCCAAGGACTGCTCGAGATGTCGAGTCGTAAGCTTTGACTGTAAGGGAGGAAGGTTTTAAGTCCGTGGTTTTGATATCAAGCAGGCTCATGATCTTTGCCGGAAGAATGTTCATTCCGGACCCATTATCAACCAGGACCCGAGGGAGGCATCGTTCATCCAATTGGACTGTGATGCAGAGAGGCTCGTTATGATCAGCCCCAAATTGAGGGAGGTCGAGATCTGTGAAAGTGATTATGTTCCCGTAGTGGATGTTTCCAATCAGCTGTACCACATCATCGGGTGTAGCATCAATAGGGACCAAGGTGCAGGCCAGGCTTTCTTCCAGCTTTAGCTTGTGGGGATAGGATGAGGTAAGCAGGGACCATAGAGAGATGTTGGCCTGTGTTTGCTTCAACAGGGTGAGCACGGGATCCTCCTTTCCGGGGTTAAGAGCTTCGGCTGTCTTAGCATAGGGCGGCGGTTCTCCTCGGGTGCTTGATACGTGGCCTTCTTATACGCCTTGGGATTCCCTTGGAAGATTTTCCGGATCGGGTCAACGGGTTAACTTCCTCATCGATTGCTTCTTGACTAGATTTCTTCAATGCCGCTAAGGTCAACGGGGAGCCTTTTTGGCCATCGGCCACCGGGTTCGACGGAGTCTAGCAACGGTGAGGGCCGAGCTGCGGCTCCTTCCCCGGGCGGCCCTTATAACCGCTTCCCAAGTCACGAGGCTTTTGAGTGCAGGGTTGTGTTGTTGCCCCCTGGATGGCCCATGAGCTAGGGCGTCCTCCGATTCGCTCCCATAGTACGCCTTGCTCATAGTTATCGTACAACAAGAGCCGCTATTGTCGGGGCTCGGCGGCTTTTCGATTTCATCCCCGGTATAGTGCGGCCATTACGGTTCCTTTACGTAATACTCGTAGTTGGAGATTATTATAGCACTTTGTGTGGGAGGCGCATCCGGTATCATGCCGTTTTCCAGGACTTCTCTGAGAGCTGACATACATTCGGGGAAGGTGACCTCTTCTTGGGTAATCCTGACAAGGAGTGTTACTTTGTTCCGGGGTGGATTTGATCTGACCATGGTTATTTTCTCATTTGGGCGGATGGGAGTTAGTTTCCCTCTCTCTATCAGATCTTCGACTATCAGCCTGGATCGGATGCCTGAAAACCCTTTCCCCAAAGCATGGTAGGAAGTGTTGAATTCTAAGACATCCACGTGCTCAGACCTAGGAAACTTCATGGCCTTCATATCCTCGGTTTCATATTCGTCTTCCGAAGTGTCTTCGTCGTCGGTTGCTGACAACCAACCATTGTGCCTGGCTCCCATGGGCTCATTTCCGGTATGATTGTTCCAGATTGATTCCGGATCTGGGGCCTCAGTTGACTCTTCGCTCTCGTCATCATCGTCGTCGTCGCTGTCATCGGAATTATCTTCCCATACTACCGGGATTTCGGCTGAGAGGGAACGCCGATCAAACCCGTTAGGGGAATATGGGTGCGTGCAACCACAGAAATTGTCATATGCTCCCATTCCCGGAAATGATAGTTGCGACTCAGCTTCTCCTCCCAGAAACTGCGGGGGAAGAGTGAGAGGGGGTGGCACGTATTTGACTCCCGGCATGATATAGAAGGAGTCCTCCTCTTCTGATTCTTCGCTGTTCTCGGGATCATATTCGGCCTCTCCCAAAGCCAACTTGCAGAAGTGTACTAGCTCCAGATGTTCCTCGGCCTCCTTGCTGATAAGCCCCAGTACAGGCGCTCGTCGGAAGCTTTCTTGTTTGATTCTTCTCGATTGTTCTAACCATCTTGTGTAAATGGTTCTCTCATGTTTTGACCGGAACAGCCCCAATTCTTCAGTATTGGTTTTCCCTTCATCCGAGAAATAGCAGGCCTCGTATTCCTGCAGGAAGTCTCTGACATGAGACCAAGGTGGGCTGATTTGTTCAATATCCTCAAGGCTGAGGGGGAATCCGAATTCAGGATCCTCGACAAGGTTGACCATGGGTATTTGGGGACCTTCATCGGCATCTTCCTGGGATGCGAAGGTTCTCCGCATTCAATCATATTTACCTGATTATGGTTCCTTGGCAGAGGATTTTTTACTGTATTAGGCCCTTCGGGGCCTTCCAACTTTCCTTGCTCTATCAATCCCTGGATTGCCTTTTTCAGAGTGAAGCAATTGTCAGTCAGATGTCCGTGAGCTTGATGAAAAGCACAATATTTTGAGGTATCCACGGGAGCATTCAGAGTCTTGGGTTGGAAATTCTCCAAAGACCGCAGCAAGCCTTCTTTCACCGATTCCCCTAAAGATGTCGTTCGAGAGGCATTCCAAAGTTTTCGAGGTTCATGACCCGTGGTGCAGGCTCGGTGGTTTTCGGGAGCAAAAGGAGTTGTGTTATTACATTCCTGTCCCGCGTAATTAATCATCTCTTTGCCTTTAGCAGGAGCGGGCGGTGTTTGAAGGAGGAGCCCGATATCTCAGAAGCGTGTGCAAGAAAGGTTGCGGATTGTAAGCCTTTTCAAACTTAGGCTGGAGTTAACCATGGCCCGTAAGTCGAGTACGGGAAGTGGCCCGAGGGAGGATCTCGAGATGTGGTTTCGTGCATGATGGAAGATATCTAGTTGTTCCTCTTCGTAAGGAGGGATGGCCATTTCACCGAGTTTCGTATTCCACCGCTTGTAGAAGTCCCCAACATTCTCGTCGGGGCCGCACTGCGCTGTTGTTTGTAGGTCAACTCTATTTGTTTCCCATTCCAAGTTGGCCTTGTACTTTTACGTGAAGGCATTAGTAATCTGGTCCCACGTAATTACGGCCCGAGGTTTCAAACGAAAGAACCATTTTAAGGCACTGGATTTCAAAGATAGACTGAAATAGTCAGCCAACTGCTGATTGGTACACCCTTTGGCCTTCATCGCCAAGGTATACGTGTCCAGATGAGTTTTTGGGCATGCAGTCCCATCAAAGAGGTCCAAGTTAGGCATCACAAATTTGTGGGGCAGAGGAACAATGGAGTTCGGGTCAGTAGGCCGGAAGGCAGATCTCTTAGCGGTCAATTCGGCAATCTGCGCTTTCATTTCTTTATGCTTTGTTCCATGAACCGGAGCCGGATGAGGGTCTTGTGGCGGAGTCGTTGCGTTCAAACTAGTGGGCCGAGCCAGAGAGAGGAGCTACCACCGGCGGGCGAGGTGGAGGGAATGGCCGATCCGGGACGTAGGTGAAAACCTGTCCTTGGGCTGAGTTACCCTGGGGAGCATGAGTAGGAGCTTGGGCAAAGGGATAGAACCTTGCGGCCTGCTGTTGATTTTCAACCGGCAAAGTGGGTGGAGGCAGTCCTGATGTAGCCGGATAGCTTGGATTTTCAGAGTGGGGCCCATAAGTAGGCTTAGGTGCGGGCTGCTGTCCCTGACTGTTGAATTGCATGGTTGGCTGAGGCGATGGTGTATAACCCGGGGGGTACTGCAGTCATGGTGATTCTGATGAAACTGGGATGGAGGTTTGGTAACCCATCGAACCCTGAGTGAGAAATGGGTTTGTGAAAGCTGTGGGAGGAGCAGCTGAGCTAACATCATTCTGAGGAGGGGCTCCTGACGGCTGTTGAGGCATGCCGAACTGTTGCGGTGGTGTGAATGTGTGCCCCAAATTTTTGTTTTTTTGGAAATTCACGCGAGTTTGAAGACAACCGGTTTAATTTGAAAAACGGAGTCGCCACGCCATTTTGATTACCTCAAAACTTTGAAAAAAAGGTTTTATGGGTTCGGAGGTTAAGTTACCCCTTGGTAAGAACGGATCGTCGTTCACCCAAGGTGCCTTGCCGAAGCAAGTCTCCCAAGATCCCATTAATCGTGCTTGCTTGCGTGCTTTCTTGTGTGCATGTGTTTGAAAATAAAGGGGAGGGAATGTCCCAAGTCGTCTTCCGGACGTACAAACTATTTGTTGGTTGTCGCTCGGGATTTCTTGGATTTTATGTATTCGGGATTATGATCCCGTCCTCATCTTGGACTTGTGATCATCGCATTTTTGGACCTTGGGACTTGCGTGATCGAGAGAATGACTCTCTTTATAGTCAAAGATGAGGTTCTTTAGAAAAGGAGGGTCCTTAGCCCATCAATCCTACACTTTAAGACGGTCGAGCTCGTATGGATGCTTCATACTCATCTTAAGTGATAATCGGAGATATAGGGTTCAAGGGTGTCCCTTTTTAAAGAAAGCATGAAACCTTTTATGGAAGGAACGATGTAAAGATAGGATCTTTTACACCGGTCCGTTCCAAGGTTGCTAATGGGGATATGGGGGAATGTATGTAAAAATGACATTTTTTAATGAAAAGATGACATTTTTGGGTTGCAAAGGATGCATTCGATTTAAAGAAATGATCTTTATTTGCAAATGATGCATAAAGACATGATTTTTATGCAAATGATGCATTATGAAGAAATTGGGATTTGAATATGCAAAGGATGCATGAAGATTGTATTTTGAAAAGCATAGGATGCTAATTTGGGATAAAGATATGATCTTTAATGCAAATGATGCTTGAAAAAGGATTTGAATGCAAAGGATGCATCATAAAGATTGGATTTTTATATGCAAAGGATGCATGAAGATGACATTTTTATGGAAAAATGGAATTTTTTAGGTGCAAAGGATGCACCTTTTATTCAAAGATTATATTTTTAATGGCAAATGATGTCTAATGCATGCAAAGGGGGAAAGGGGGATAAAGATATGATCTTTATGATAAACTACCAAGTCCCAAGCAAGATAAATGCAATGTATGAATGCAATGAGCAATTATAATCACATATAGAAATTTAAGATGCAAGGTTATGGCGTGCGAGGTTACCAATGGCTTCCTCTTCTTCTTGGGACGGAGCTAGGAGGAGGACTTGATCTTGGGATCTTCAAGGAGGAGGGAGGTGGCTTCTTGGCCTTCTTCTTCACCTTCTTGGACTTCCAGCAGCTCCTTGGGGGATCTTCTTTGTATTATGAGAGTATTATGCCTTTTGTTCATGATCAAAATGGGTAGAGGAGGGCTCTATTTATAGGCAGTCTGGATAAGGCTAATGAAGCCGTGCGGCCAGAGACCTCGAGCTAATGCAGCCGTGCGGCATTATCCCTTATGACTCAGCATTTCTAGAACCATGCAAGGTGGCAAATTCTAGAAGGTTCCTCCCAATTAAGAAAAACGTGTTTCTTAATTGGGAAGGTTCCCTTTCAGCCTTTATTTGATTTAGGACAGTTCCGAAATATTTCCGGAACACTAGGAAGGTCCGGGGAATTACCGGAAAACTTACCGAAATTGCCGGGAAATTTAACCGGAAGGCATGAGCCAGATTTGGGTACTTATAGAAGCCCCTCGGCAACGTCACTTGCAGGGCGAGTGGGGTTGTCGATAGAAAAGGATCCGATCTGGCGAATGCCGAGACGGATTTGAGAGACCGAGGTGGTCGAGTGGCTGAACCTCTGGAAGGCTACCTACGTATCCCGGAGGAATCAAGCCAGGCCGTAGTTCGGAATAGATCCGCTGAGGAATGGAGAAGAGAAACTGGTCTCTTGCTGGGGAAGTAGAAGAGAAAATGACCTAAGAGGTCAAGCAATCGATCCTATTGGGGATATGCTAGAAGTGACCGATGTGGTCAGATATCTAAACCTCTATGAGGGATTACTTCATCACTGAGGAGTAATGAAGAAACAGGGTGACCAAAGTGGTCGGATGGCTGGACCTTTTATGAAAGGCTACCTACGTATTCCGGAGGAATCAAGCCTTGATCGTAGTTCAAGCATCACTAGATAGTTAGGAACGATGTCTAGGATCCTTGAGGGTTTTGACAATTAATGGAGGCTGTCACCTGGTTGACAATTAATGGAGGCTGTCACCTGGTTGACAATTAATGGAGGTTGTCACCTGATTGACAATTAATGGAGGTTGTCACCTGAGGAAACTAGAGCTTACGTCACTATCGAGGAGATAGAGGTAGCTAAAGTTGAGAGAACTTAAGCATACTTCACTATTCGTGATAGAGGTAGCTTAATTTAGAAGAACTTGAGCGTATGTCACTATCTGGGATAGAGGTAGCTTAAGTTTAGAGAACTTAGCATACGTCACTATTCGGGATAGAGGTAGCTAGAGTTTAGAGAACTTAGCATACGTCACTATCCGGGATAGAGGTAGCTTAAGTTTAGAGAACTTAGCATACGTCACTATCCGGGATAGAGGTAGCTTAAGTTTAGAGAAATTAGCATACGTCACTATCCGGGATAGAGGTAGCTAGAGTTTAGAGAACTTAGCATACGTCACTATCCGGAATAGAGGTAGCTTAAGTTTAGAGAACTTAGCATACGTCACTATCCGGGATAGAGGTAGCTTAAGTTAAGAAGAACTCGAGCGTACGTCACTATCTGCGATAGAGGTAGCTTAAGTTTAGAGAACTTAGCATACGTCACTATTCGGGATAGAGGTAGCTAGAGTTTAGAGAACTTAGCATACGTCACTATCCGGGATAGAGGTAGCTTAAGTTTAGAGAACTTAGCATACGTCACTATCCGGGATAGAGGTAGCTTAAGTTTAGAGAAATTAGCATACGTCACTATCCGGGATAGAGGTAGCCTAAGTTTAGAGAACTTAGCATACGTCACCATTCGGGATAGAGGTATCTAAAGTTAAGAAGAACTCGAGCATACTTCACTATTCGGGATAGAGGTATCTAAAGTTAAGAAGAACTCGAGCATACTTCACTATTCGGGATAGAGGTATCTTTGAGTTCGGATTTCGACAATTCGGAGGTTGTCACCTAGCGTTATACCGTTATAACGGAATTAACGGAGGCGACTGGGAAGAAAGCTTAATTGCTTAAGAGATAAGGGATATCTTCTGAAAAGGATGTTATCTCAGTTAAAGGATAACGGGAATTGGAGGCCCAAGTGGAAAGTCCAGGGGCAAAATTGTAATTTCTGCTCAGAGCGAATGAGGCCGCCCGGCATGAGATGGAGAAAAAGAAGTCGTACGGCTATAAGATTGATTTTTCCAGATTATTTAAAACAGATTTGAACGGGCATTGGGCATTATTGCCGCCCAAGAACTGCCGAGAAAGAGAGAGAGAAAGGAGAGAATTTCTTCAAAATTCTTCAATTCCCTTTGCTTCTATCGATTGGAATGGATCCGGAGGGCAATCCTATACCAAGGCAAGCAAGAAGAAACATCTCCGCGGTCGCTCGGAGGAGGAGGAAAGAGCTCGTTCGAACGGAGAGAAAGTATGACTTTCTTACGCCTCCATCAGAGCTTTATCCGGGGAGAAGAGAGCACAAATCGACGAACCCGCGATCGGTTGGGGTAAGCGTTCTTATTTGGCTCAATTTCGTCGATTTTGATTGAATTTTGATTGATTTAGGGCTTGACCCGAATTTTAGGAATTTTCTAGGATTTTCCTAGAATTTTTGAATGATTTTGAGACATTGACGATGAACCTATGAGGCTAAGAACATGCATGTGCAATTTATTTGATAAAAATAATGGGAATGGCCCACTTTTTTCTCGAAAATAAAGTAAGAATGATAATTGTCTAAAGTGAGACGGAGTTCTTGCATGTGCTAGAACTAGGTCAAAATTTTGATTATCAATGAGAAAACAAGATTTTGGAAGATGAAAAGGATTCATGCATGCCATTTTTGAAAGAATAATGCTTATGTGCAAAGAATTGTGAAAATTGTGATTTTGTGCTTTAGGAAAGCAATGAGACTTGACATGACATGTTTCAAGTGATGAAAAACGCTTTTTTGATGCAAGGGATGCTAGAAAAACTTTATGAATGCTTTTCTTTTGAAAACATGTGCACTTTTTTGAATATATGCATGCTTTTGAAAATGATGAAGGACTGATACATTTCTTGTGCTTGTCTACAGGAGAACAAGTCTAGAGGACCATCTGAGATAGCGGTCAGGCTTTGGGAGAGGATGCCTGATTTCGAGAAAAATGGGGCGAATCCCAAGCAGCTGGTGCGGGCTACCGGCCTAGATCTTTTCATCGAGGCTATTGGCAGGGGGATCCACATCACCTCTAAGAGCAAGGGCTTGGTCCAGGCCCTATCTGAGTTTTGGTGGGACACCACTCATAGCTTCCATCTGAGCTGGGGAGAGCTGACAGTGACTCCCGCTGATTTCACGGCTATCACTGGTCTACAGTTCACTGGGAGGCCCGTGACTTGGAGGGACCATATTACAGCTGAGGAGTTCCGAGCTTTGGTCGGGTTTGAGCTGATTCCCAAGGGGCTAGGGATGGAGACACGGAATGTCGAGGTGGCAGTCCAGAACTGCATACGGGACTTTGCCGTTAGTGATGTGACTGCCCAGCAGCTGGCTAGAGCTTTTGTGTGGTTGATGTTATCAGTCACTATCTTTGCTAATTCTGGGACTCTGGCCATGACTAGCCTCCTCGACTCTCTGGAGGATGTGGATGGGATAGGGACGGTCTCTTGGGGAGAGGCCGGATTGGCGGAGTTGTACTTCTCTTTGGACATGTACAGTCGGAATAAAGCTGCCTCCATGGACTGCTTTTCCTTTGCTCTCGAGGTAGTCCCTCCTTCTTTTTTCTTTTCTCTTTCTGTCTTTGAGACTTTTATGAGAGAAAATGACCTTTTTGATGTTTTGAACATGCAGGTCTGGTTCTGTGAGTTGATCAGGTTCTTCCCGTGGAACCAACAGAGCGATATCACCATCTTCCCTGCTATGGTTCGCTGGAGGGGAGATGCGAGGGACAAGTTCACGGGAAAGACCCGGATCACTTTTGATTATAAGATGGTGAGGCCGGTCATCAACAGGGATGGGCACGACGGAGTGGACTTCTACCCTTGGGGCAGGTATCCGGAGATTTTGCTGGGAGAGGCCATTGAGGCGACGAGGCAGAGGAGATGGCTTACTGGGCTGACATGTGATGTCATATATTTGGGGGACCATTTCTCGAGGCAAAGATGGCCATGTCCCTCCACCGGACGCCATTACTCCCCGTGATCCTCCAAAGACGGATGCTATAGCCTGTGGATTGGCGGGCAGATGAGATTGCTAGGTACTGTGCAGGCGTGGCCGCCGAGGAGTACTTTGACATGGATACCCCTACGCCGTGTGTTTGTGGAGCGCCTGAGGACGCCACAGAAGCTGATGAAGCTGGCGGTCACTCAGGGGTATGGGGAGGATGAGCCTACTGACCCGCCGATCCCTCCTGCACATCTGTCTTATGTGGTCCACGGAGTTCCGAGGAGGATGAGGATTCCTGTCCCCGAGACTAGGGAGCCCCAGTATACCCTGCCGCCTGACAGCACTGTAAGTATACTTTTAGGGTCTTTCCCTTTTTTAGATTTCTTTGCTTTTTTGCAATTCCGAGATTTTCTCGAGATTTTTCTCGAGATTTTTCTCCTCTTTTTCTCGTGTTCCACTCGCACCTATGACAAATTGGTCGTGCAATAGGGGCCGGAAGGACATGTGTCGGCCCCTTCGAGGAAGCCGGCCTCGCGCTTCAAAGGCGGCAGCTGACGCACAGAGCCCTGGCGCAAGAGACGACATGTCGGGGCACAACGTCTACCTCATCGGCCTCGGAGTACTCTTCCGGCCATGCCTCGGGGCGGGGACCCAATGCCGACATTCGGAGCAAACTGGGCTGAGTACGGGCACGATAATGTCCATCTGTCTGATGTGAGCGACCAGGAGGACTTGATGAGGGAGGCTAGCGTCTATGAGCTAAGCAGTGATGAGGAGGAAGAAGAATCGGAGGCCTAGGAGGTCTCTAGAGTGGATTTAGGAACAAAACAAACAATGAACACATTTTATGCACACTTTGTTTATTTTTTGCTTTATTTGGGCGCCGATGGGGCGAAGACAATGTATTAACAATTTATTTGCTTTTCTAATTTATGCTTTTTTAATTTGCATATTACTTGAGCCTCGGGGTAGTTTTTTGCTTCGAATTGGGGCTGAAACTGGGCCAAAATGATTTATAATGGTATATAAATGCTTGAATGGCTTCGGACATGTTATTGTACAGTCTTGGTTGAGAAAGTGGGGTGAAAACTCCCTTGGGCAGCAACTTTGGTTGCTGCAGATTTTTTTCTCGCATGGCTAATGTAGCCGCCGTGCGGACAGTCCCGAGGGTAAATGAGGCCGTGCGGCCTGCGCCTGTCTCGAACCGGTTATTTTCTCGAATAAAAGCAAGGCTTGGCCATTTCATTTCATTTTCAACTTAGACTTGTCCCAATTGTTCCCAGAGCACATTTTGGACCTAAAGACACCATCTTTGATCATTTTGCAAAGGAGAAGCCCGTCAGATTGCAAAGGGGGAAGCGAGACCGTTTTCTGTCCGATCTTCAATCGTGGGTGAAGCACAACTTCCAATCTCACAAGGGGCTGCTTGATTCTTCCTTCAAGATCAAGTCTTTATGGCATTTGAGGGATCTCCCGCCCGATTGGGACCTTTTGAGAGCAAAGAAGAAAGTTTTGGGACGTCCGAGACACGTTTATCGCTTTTCTTACAACGAGATTGTCCCAACGCATGAAGACTTCCGAGCCTTGATTGGGGGTCCCGAGATTGAGGCTATATCTATTGCGCTGATCGGAGACGTGCCGGTGACGGTAAAGCTTGCATCTTTTCTGCAGATTTCTCTGGGAGAGGCTGAGGGGATGATGATAGCCCCTGACAGATTGACCTTCTCGGTATCCCGAGCGTGCTTTGGGTCTCCGGCTATGGCTGCGACCACGGTGGCTATGGATGCCTTTATTCTTTGCATATTTTCTCCGCTTTGTTCACCGCCGAGTCCGTGGGGATCTGTCATGATGGTCTCTTGGACATGGTCGAGACTGCAGGCCGGGAAGGACATTGTCCCACCGGGTTTTGGGTGAGACCTTTCATGGCATTGGACAGATGGCTAGGGGAGACCATTTTATGAGGTCTCGGGAGTCCAAACTCGTGGCCGACTTTGTGGTCAGCAGGAGAGGCTCTGGGGCTTTGCTGTGGGCTTTACCGTCTCGGTGCCCTTGGGTGATTTCTGAGAGGTGCACCGAGGCAACAGGACCAGTGGTAGCCGGGAGCCGACGATGGCTAGCTATCCACTTCGGACATCCGTTGGGGATACCTCACCGGAGATTGCATCAAGAGGATATTTCGTGAGTCTTATGCCGTGAGGGTTCCGTGGATTCTACCGGTCGTCCTTCTACATTCCCCGCTTGGTGTCCAGCAGCTTGGGGGCTTTACAGAGCCTTTGAGCGATTGGGAGGACATCCGGACCATGGAGGTGATGTCATTGGACATGAGAGATCCAAATGCCTTCTTATTCTTCTCGAGGGCTTGGACATACACTCGCTTTCCCACCTGTGGCCATCTTCAGAGCAGAAGAGCACCATCTCGACCACCGTCTACTGGACTCGGTACGAGAGGGAAATGGGAGCGACTGTGTTATTCTCTGGGGGAGAGACGTCAGCTTTATTGGGGGCCGACCGTGACTCGAGTAGGACTCGAGGGAGACCGAGGCTAAGGCGAGTCGCCATAACCGCCGGGTGACTCCGATCAGTGGATATGGAGGCTCGATACAAGAGATTGTCCGAGGTCGCTCCTTCGACCGAGGCTCGAGGGAGGAAGTGCGGACTCGCGCTCGTGTAGAGGGCACTTATTGACACGGGTTTGGTAGAGGCTCCAGCTGAGGATACCTGAGATCGGGATGAGGGATACCGACCTTATAGAGAAGAAGAGAAAGAAAACTCGACGGTCGAGGTAAAGGGAAAAGACCAAAGAAGACTCACGAATGACGACCGATGCATCTTTCTTAGGATTCTCTTATTGCCATTTTGCAAACACATTAGTTTATTTAGGCATTTTTTGTATTTTAGATCTTTGTAGCAGGTTAGCAGAGTCAAGAGTAGACCGTGCTTGAACTCATCAAGAAGTTTTTAACTTGTAATGAACAAGAAATATTATCTTAGAAATTAATCAAGACACATTTCATGGAAATTCAAATGTCTTATTGATTGGGACCCGTTTTATGAAAACTGAAATACCCTTTATTTTTTTAGGACACACTTCATGGAAGCTTGATTGTCCTTTTTTATTGTTTAGGCCGAACCATATATGGATGCCTACGTTCCCCTTTTACAAGAAAGACTAAGGGGCTCAGGTCTTCGTAGTTCATTCTGGTGAACTATATTTTATGTGCAGCCCTGTTTTTTGCCTAGACCGCCCTTTTTGGGGTTTTCAGCCTAGCTGGGCATTACTCTTTTTGCACTTAAGATTTTTTCTTTTTTTTATGTGCAACCCTGTCTTTTGCCTAGACCGCCCTTTTTGGGGTTTTCAGCCTAGCTGGGTATTACTCTTTTTGCACTTTCTCTTTTTTTTATATTTTTTTTTATTTAGACATAGTATCTTTTGAGCTTATCACCGTTGACTGGGTGGACAAAGGGATTGCCGTCTGTGTCCGCAAGCTTCATGGCTCCTCCCGATAGTATCTTCTCGCACCACATAAGGGCCGATCTAAACGGGTTCCCATTTTCCTGTGGGGTTGTCTCGGTGGGGGCTTCACTTTCAACACTAGGTCACCCTCTTTGATGTCTCCGGCCTTGACCTTTTTGTCAAACGCTCTAGCCATCTCGCCTCCGGTAGGCTCGGGTGTGTTCCATGGCTTTCACCTTCTCTCTCATCAAGCAGCCAACTCATCATGCCTACTGCGTAACCATTCTACTTCATTGACACTCGTTTTCTAGGAGGACCCTTAATGATGGGATTTCCAACTCCACCGGTAACACTCGCTTCCATCCCGTAGGTTGGGTGGCAAAAGGAGTTTCTCCCGTAGGTGTTCCGACAGACGTTCAGTAGCCCCAGAGTGCCAAGTGCAGCTTTTCGGGCCAATCGCGACCACGGGTGGCCATTTTCCTGATGATCCGTTCGAGCGTCTTATTAGCAGCCTTCCACGGCTCCATTAGTCCGAGGTCTATACGGAGACGACTTGTGGCGAGTGATTCCGAATTCTCGACAAGAACTTATCGCAGCCCCTTCAAAGTGCGACCCATTATCGGAAATGATCTCGCTGGGCACCCCATATCTCGCACATTATGTTTTCTTTGATGAATTGGGCCACTTTCTTGGAAGTGAGGACCTTGTAGGACTTGGCCTCTACCCACTGGGTGAAGTAGTCGATGGCTACTAGCACAAATTCATGCCCATTGCTTCCGCCGGGCTATTTTCCCTATCACGTCAATACCCCAAGTTGCAAACGGCCAAGGAGTCAGTCATGCAAGACAGTCATGAGGCGGGAGATGGTTGAGGTTGGCAAACCGCCGGCACTTGTCACATGCTCTGACGTGCCGACACACTGCTTCCATGGAAATCCAAGAGTAACCCATTCCGAGGATCACTTGCATCGTGGCTCGCATTCATACGAGGACCGCAGAGACCATTGTGGACTTCGGTCATCAACTCTTTGGCCTTTTCTTGAGTGACGCACAAGAGGAGTGGTCCTTGGTATCGCTTCTTGTACAAAGTTGCCTCCTAGAATGACATAATGGGAAGCCAACCTTTTCAAGGCTTGCAAGCTCTTGGCTCGACACCTTCTTTCGGTCTACCTTCTTCGTCTCGAAAGCTAACTCTCCATCTTTGAGGAACTGTAAATTTGATTGTACCAGTGGTTCCTTTATAGGCTCGGGTCCTGTGTCTACTTCACAAATGTAAGGTCAGCTTCTCTTCTACCCACTCGGAAGGGTTTTATGGCTTTTCCTCGGGGATCTCTACCAAATGAGGCTAGAGTAGCTAGGGCATCTGCGAATCTGTTCTTTTCCTCGGCAAGTAGTGGAAGGTCACTTCTCCGAACCGTCCAAATAACTCCTCCATACGGGCATGATACCGCTGCAGATTAGGGTCCACAAGCCTTCCATTTGTTGGAAACCCGGTTGATGATCGTGGCCGAGTCTCCATAAACTTCGAGCTCCTTGACATTCCTTTCTAAGGCAAATTTCCAAACTAGCAATGCAAAGCTTCATACTCGGCAACATTTTTTGTGGCGTGGATGTTCAACTTGAGGGCTATGGGCGTATGCTCATCTTTCGGATCGACCAAGCAGCATCCCGATGCCGTTTCCTCTTTGTTAGCGGCTCCGTCAAAGAATAATTGCCATCGGTTTTCGTGCTCGACCGCAAAGATCCCTTCATCCGGGAATCGGGGTTCGTGCCCTCTGTCCTCATTACTAGGGAAGTTTGCTGGTCCGACAACGCTGACCCTCGATGGCCTTTTCTCGGTCACATACCGATGTTGTATTCTCGCTAAGAAGAAGGACCACTTTGCTAGACGCATCGAGAGGGAAGGCTTATCAAAGATGTATTTGATGGGGTCCATTTTTGAGACCAAATTCACAGGCGGGCTTCGTATATAATGCTTCAACTTGCCGACTACCTGCACTGGGACCCGCATGTGTCTTTTCACATGCCGAGTAATTGAGCTCACTTCCTTGCAGCCTTCCGCCGACAAAGTAAATGGCGTTCTCTACCCGAGAGTCTTTCTTTTCCCGAGCAAGCATAGCCCCAACCGTCGTATCGCGGACAACAGTGAGATAGAGCGAAGAGGTTTCTGCCTCGCGCTGGGGGCATAGACCGGGAGGATGTACCAAGTATGCCTTAATCTGGTCAAAAGCATCCCGTCATTCTTCGGTCCATTATGTGTCTACGTTCTTCTTCATGAGCTTGAAGATGGGCTCGCACATAGTGGTCAATCGATTGACGAAACGGCCGATGTACCGCAGCTTTTCCCATAAAGCTCTTGACTTACGTCCGGGTTTGAGGTGGCCTCATATCCATAATGGATTTGATCTTTGGGGGTCAACTTCAATACCTCGCTCCGTGACCATATACCCAAG